>VXBA01005749.1:331757-450617 GCA_013399895.1 Serilophus lunatus | reverse complement strand
CGGGGAGCTCCGGGCTGGCAGGGTGGGCAGCCCAGGGCGGGGAGCTCCGGGTCTGGCGGGCGGGATCGAGCGTTCTGCTGCCTGTGCGGCACAAAGGGGACCCGCCGCCGTCGCCTTTGTTCGGCTGAGCGGCGCCGGCAGGGGAGGGCGGCGAGCGGCAGGCTGGGCGCTTCTCCCACACGAAGATTGTTCCTCCGGCACTGGCAGACGCGGAGTAACTTCACCGAAGTTAATTTGGGTCTGTGATGAAAACCCTTCCACCTGTGCCAAACGCTGCTCGGCATCCAGCACTACGGCCTACGCGCCGTGTTTCAGCTGCTTGTTTATGCCTCAGGAGCTGACTGCTGACTCCTGTTAAATTAAGGGTGGGTTTTTTATTGCTCAGGGTAGATGAGATCGTGAAGACTGGGTTCTTAGCGTTCTGTGCTTGGCAGCCACTAAGAACTGTTAAAAACCGAATTTCAGATGCACCTTTATTCCGTTGTCTGTGATAGGTTACAGATCTTTCAAGCGCTGCCATTCATTTGCCTGTTGTTCTGCAGATCCAGTTGCTCACTGATCATTGAGGCACCTTTTGAAATCACGTTTCTTTTTTCACAGTACTCTAGTGCTCATCCTATAAACCTCCTCAAATCTCAGCGATTTCAGTCCTTCAGCTCAAATACTTGAAGGCAACGCGTGCAGTCCTGTTATACCAGTTAAAACGGTAGAAGGGGGAGAATTTTGCTTCATTCACGTCTCATTTAGAAGAAACTGGACAGACTGAGAAATGGTCCTTGTGTGAGGCCATCTCCGAAGGGTAGTTAGACTTCAGTCATTTGAATAGAGGTGGAATGAGCAAAATGGCTCCTCATCACGTATCCACATGTGGCATTTTAAGAACGCAATAACAAAACTAGACTACTCTAGGATTGTTAAGACCAGGCATAAACTGAGATGCTTCTAACTGAGCAGCCTCTTGCCCTGTCACGTTCATTAAGCCCTGGCAGCTAAAAGATGCCACCTGGGAGCCCCAGCAGTTTGTCCAGAGCTCTGCATCCCAGACAGAGGGGAAGAGTAGCACTTAGCTTTTTATGCGAAGCCAGCTACACGAATTTAGAACTAGACCAAGTTGCTCCAAAGAAGCAGTTGCTTTGTCAGTTTCGCTGCCTATTCCCTAGAAATTTTCTGTGTGGTTCATGAGATGCCTGTGGAAAGGCTCAGGTATGTGAGGGAGGAGAACATGAAGCGTGTGAGCTCATCAAGGACCTTCTGCTTCCTGCATGGTTGGATTANTATTTTTTATCTTAAACAGATATGTGGTTGGGGGTAAAAAGTCTGAAAATATAAAGCAATGTAATAACCATGCAGAAGCCTGCCTGAGCCATCAGGCGGCCTTAAATAAAACCAGTGTGCTATAGGTGTAAGCTACATCATACATCCTAAGTACCATCCAGATCTGCTTGCTGCCTTATGCACTAGGGACAGAAGCCAACCAGGAGCTCTGTAGCCTCTGCTGAGCGGAGACCTTGCCACATGAAGGGTACTTCAGTTGTTTAATACACAGGCACCTCATGTGACCAGCTTTTACAGGACGTGCATTTTGCCCTTCATTCTTTAGTCTGGATATTTGTAGTGGGGGGGATGGGGGGAGTAGGCAAATGCTGCTGTAATGTAAGACTAGACAACATGTTCTGGACAAAAAAATTCCTAATTCCTAGTGAAAACAGAAGCTTGCCAGTATTTTAACTTTAGATCAATGTATAGACATTTGCTGGAGCCTAGGCATATATATAGCAGTTCTGTTGCGCCTTTATTGACAAAACAAGGACTATGGCATTGTTTCTTACACTACTCCCTGGTAAGTTTTTCACATCCGTGCATCGCATCTTGGATAGCTTTATTATGCCATACTGTGCAGCTGCAGCATCTGGGAGGAAGTATGGAATAATCAGATTAATGTCCCACCTTTTAATTTCCATATGGCTACTAAAGTGTGATCTTCATTCTCACAGACAAGTGACAGCCTAGCCTCTGCCTCAAACAGATGACCAACCCGTTGAAGCAGGTTTGAGAAGTCTTCCTGCTGCAAGGCAAGCTGCATCCTTGAGATGCATGAAGTCATGAACACCCATGGATTTCATTATGTTCCAGATCCCTTCGAAGAAATCAGCACCTAAGATGACATTTAGGGGCACCTTGCATGGTTATCCTTGTACACAAATGTATTCATTTTGAGAGACTATAACCCCAGATTTATAAATAATATGTAAAGCAAGAAACTAATTTTATGTACGTGGTTATACCTGATTAAACTCATCTAACTCGATGAGACTGCTCAATGGGAGTAAAAAATGTGCATAAGAAATTGTGTTGTCTGGAACTCAGTTAAGAACCTCTGGAAATGAACATAACGTCGCATTCCAGACTGATTTCTTCTTTATGCTTTCCAAATAATAGATTATTCTAAAATGTATTAATCTTGTCATTCCAATAAAATATTTCACCACTTTCAAAAGGCTTTGAAATAAAAAAAATTAAACCCCCACCTATTGATCATAACTGTATTCTTAAATCCATATTCTTATAAGACAAAGAATAAAGCTTTGTTGCCCTAATCAATAGGTTTCTCAGAAACAGCTGACACTACTTAAAATTGTGTTAATTAACACAGGTTCTCCAGGTCCAGTTCTAAGGCAGACAAGCTCTATCCATCTTAAACAGAGTCTCCTTATTGTTTGCACTACTTGAATCTGCCATTAACAGTAAGTGTCCATCTCACAGCTGCTGCTAAACCTGGGGTCTGTTTGCATTCAAAGAGGATTTCAGTTGCATTTTGGCATGGCAAATGCTATTCACAGCATCACCTGTAACTGCGAGTAAGAATGACTGAGAACAAAGCAGCTCATTTCTATCTAGTTAGCTCTAAAATCCCAGCTGTGTGAAGTTTGGGGTTTGGATACATTCTCCTTACGTAAACTTACGTGTGATGATTAATATACGTTTAAAAATGCAGACTTCTTCCTGTATTATTGCAGCACTCTGAATTATCCACGGCAACTTGAGCAATGAATTGTGTAGCCTTCCTACCTGCCTCTACACCTGTAGGATGTGCTTACTCCTGAGGCCCTCCAGTCAGCTGATCGGGAGGTGTGAATTGAGGTCACCAACATGGTCAACAGACCAAGCTGTAAGCTGCAGCAGCTACACCATCAACGAGTCCTTTAGTGTACTCACTTCTTGGTTAAATCCATTAGTGAGGCATGTGCATGATTTTTGATAGTCATCCTGGTCTGCCTGCTCAGCCTATCCAGCCATCACCTCAGCTATGCCTGCCAAGGTAGTGATGAAATGGCTGGAGAAAAGCACAACTTTAGCCATCACAGTTGGATCAGTCCTTACCTGTCCTTACTGAGCTGCACGTACACATTTAACAAAGATCAGTGATCAATATTTCACAAAAAAATGGCAGACTCCCCCATTCCCACCCCTCATGCATATCAATCTGCTGCAAAACCAGTGATGCAGGACACTCTAGCCTTTATGCACCGAACAATATTATGTAAGTTTGGGATTTTTTTGACTTTAATTATAAACTTTGTTGACAATGTGTGAGCAATGTGTTAGTGGATGCAGTAAATGGTGCAGGTATTTAGGAGTGCTGGAAAAAGTGCTTTCTCACTATTGTTTGAAGCAGAGGGCTGATGACAAAGGAGGAGTATTAGTCATGCTAACCCATTCTTGTGTTGAAAAAAACCAGAAACCCCCTTTTCAGCTTCCTGATATACTTAGAATCATAGAATGGTTTGTGCTGGAAGAGACCCTTAAGATCATCTAGTTCCAGTTCCCCTGCTGTAAGCAGGGACACCTTCCACTAGAGTATATTGATCAATCAGAGCCCAATCCAACCTGGCCTTGAACACTTCCAGGGGTTGGAACCTGTTCCAGTGCCTCACCACCCTCATAGTGAAGAATTTCTTCCTTATCTTATCTAAACCTACCCTCTTGCAGTTGAAAGCCATTACCCTTGTCCTATTTTTAGGACTTAGGAGAGTTTACTCATGAGATTGTTCCAGCTCTTTATTTTCCAGTTTGAGAAGGTGTGTAGAGATAATCCCAGCCGAAATGAAGGAACTGAAAGGTGTGAGGCCACAACGATGTCACTTGACATCTTGCCTCAACCTATGCAAGCAGAGAAATAAAGGCACGTCTGCTCCTGTTTCCTACATACACCTACTTAGAGAACAAAAACCCATTAAAGCTGAGCCAGACAGATATCACTTCTTTAATTAGCTTGTCCTTTTAAGTGTCCCAGGAAAATTGTTATAAGAAATACCATATGATTGCCCAAGAACAAACGAGATACGCTTTTAAACACCCTTTATTACTAACATTGCATAAGCATTCCAACAATCAAATCTAACAGTTTGTTATCATGGTTGCAATCCCTTTGGCTTAGCAGCAGCAAGATGAATAGCATGTCATATCTCTTTTCAGCAAATAGCTGCCTGCCTTTCTAAACAAAACTGTCAAGACTGATTCTCCGTACACATTTGCAAATTATACCTATTGGTTATGTCTCTTGCAGCATATTTAGTATGCTGCTGAGAGAATGCTACCCTCACATCCGTTTTATGTGTTACCAACACCATAATATTGTCAAGGAAGAGGTGAGTACCTTGGTAACTATATCTTTAATTCACCAGTGTCTACTACAGACCCCTGATGAATAATATACTTATTATCTAGTGTAAAACCTTCAAACCTAGCATGCAAATGCACTTCAAGAGTGATTGCTTGATTACTCCAATAAACAACAATTATGCAACCTTATAGTAACTGATTATATACTTATTTTACTCCTAAACTTATTACGGGTAGTAAGGGACTTTCAGTTACAATCTCTGAACATCGTATTTTCTTTCTAGGTGTGTACTTGTAATTGTAAAACACCTTTTTGGCTAGCGATGGCTAGTTTACTGTCACTGCTCTCAATTAAATTCATGAGTAAGAAGGATATGTGATATCCTGATAGTCAGCTTCCTCCAAAGCGCAGAGCCCTGTGACCTTATCTCAGCACCAGCATTTTACTTACTGTCTGGCCAGCAGGAATTCACTTCAATTCCTTGTCACAGTTTAACTGGATGCAATATGATAATATAATTACTTCATGGAGGAGGAGAGTAAATTAGTTAATGTGTACCTTCTGTTCTAAGAATATACAGCAAAATACTCTTTTAATACTATAATTTCAGACCCCCCCTTGTACATTCATGTTGTTTGAATCTTATTTAATCTGCATAATAAATGCAGAGGATAAAATTGATATTAACTGATATTTTTTAAAGAGAAAATTCCCTTTTTGTGATTTTTATATGGAAAAACTTCTGACCATTCCTCATTAACAATAATATAAAATGTATTAAAATTACTGTAATTTTGTTGCTTTCACTTTAAAAAGTAGAATCATTTTTCTTATAAAAACAACTCATGCTAATTTTGACATTTTATGTTAATTATGTGGAATAAAGTAATGTAATTTCAACAGAGATTCTAATTAGTTGCCAGTAACACAATATAGTCTTGTATAATTACAAATTTTGTGTGTGAGGAGAACTGCCTTATTCTCATTACAGGGACTAAAACCGCAGAGCATCACATTTCTCAGTATTGTACCAGAGGAATGTAGGAACACACTCATGACCTCATTAGGGAATGGCACATAACAACAGAATCAGTTACAGATAGAAAATGTGATGACACTAAACTGCGGAGTAGAATTCATCCATGGTAAAAGCCCCCACCCTACTCCTGTGCTCTCAACAGCCTGCAGCTCTCTCTCTCTGACTGTTGCACAGCTCTCAAACACTGGGGCAGACTTTCTTTCCTTCAGCTAATGAAGCCAGCATGGGAAGTGATGCTATCAGGCAAGTCTGGATTAAAAGGGGAGATGAGAAAGACCTAGAAAATCCTGTAGCACACAGTATACACTAGGGGAGAGAGACTACAAGAGTCATCTATTGCCTGTTGCATGGCTTTCTCCTTTAATTCCCAGGAGCTGGAAAATTCAAGAGAGGTTGAAATTGCCGAACATGTCCGCGTATCATTCAAGCCAGCTGAGCTGTGGTATGGATGTCTGAGTATAAACCCAAAAGCTGTGAGTTCTGATGTCAGGGTCTCTCCATTATTTAAGTGTTGTACGATGTGCAAAACTACCTTGGAAGCTCATGGGGAAAATGACAAAACAGCACACCTAGTTCTCGAGAACTAAACATAGTTTGGATTGGTAAATTATTAATCCAGACAGTGGTGTTTGTTTTTTCCTGCTATAGCCTTTTTTAAAGAAGTAGTTACTTATTGTTTTCCTCAAAAAATAGGATCAGTTTTAAAATGATCTTGGGAACAGTTAAGGAAAAAAAGAAGGAATATTAAAAGATGAACATGAACTGAGCTATATGTAGAAATTATTAGCTTGTTATTCAAACAACTATGATGTATCAAAATAAAGATAAATTAATCATAATATTTATTTTGTGATATCTATTGTATTTGTACAACTTTGTAACTTTGAGGACACGCTGCTTATACTGAAGCACTTTGCAATTGCAGTAACACACCAATGTAGCAAGCAAAAATCGTGATGAAAGGCTGAAGTGCAAGGTTAACATGTGAAACCTTGTATTGCCTTTTAATTTATGTGCATGTTTTTAATCCTCTTCAGTAAAGCACTCTGTTAGAAAGAAGAGATGCCACTTTCTCAAGAATTTTATCTGTGAGAACTGTTGCCCTGAATCGGCTCTTTCCCATTGTTTTCCCAGTCTACATGAAGAGGGATGGCACCAACACTCTCCTCCACTTCTGTGCTCCAGCTGGTGTAGGATCCTACCTGGGTACAGGTTATGTTGCATTGGTGGCCCTCTATGGGGTGGCATCAGAGAGAGGTTATTTAAAGCAGTTCTGCAGAATGTGAAACTATCCCACCTTCCAACCCTTGCTTTTTTCTTTCTCACTTGGCTTCTCTGCTGGGAATAGCTCAGCAAACAGCACAATAGGTAGCACGACATGGCCTTATACATTTTCTATCCCCAAATGTGCAATGCTACCCTGGCACTCACCTATGGTGTTCCTCAGTGGAGTCGTTGCTGTGTTCCAGGCACTGCTACCCCCAGGCCCTGCTTTGAAGAACACACCAAATAGTCTGGCAAGGGCAGATAAAAAAAACCAAACAAACAAAAAAGAAAATTATAAAAAAGGAAAGGGGGAATAAAAAAAGGGGAAAAATTTAATCTATGTTTCTGTATTAGGGCTGCTCAGAAGGGGCTTGCCACTCCCCAGAGTTACTAGCTCTTTCTGCTAGTAGGTATGTGATCATACTTATATAATGCATGTGGGTAGCGACTATGTCCCTTTCTCTGCTGGCTATTCTGAAAGCTTCTTTTGACAGCTCATACATGAAAAGATTTGTTATTTTTTGAAATGTAATGGTAGAGGTTTTATACTTTGGGCCAGAGTGTCAGTGGAGGCTCTTTGGTGATGTGTACATTGGAAGTGACAAGCAGTGAATAACTGACATCAGGCATAAGTAATAGTTGTAGTCTGACTTTGATATGTTATTCTTAAAAAAAATCCACTCTGTAAATACAGTCTACATTTGTTAGCTTGAAAGGAAGGAGACGGGATGAGTGCAAATACAGAAGAGAGAAATGAGAAACCATAACAAGAAGTGAGCAGAAATAAGCTGATAAAGATTAAAAGGACTGGGAATATTAAAAAAGGAGAATATAGACATACAAATGGATCAGAACTAATGTAAAATTGCTTAAAAGTGGGAGAAAAGTTGAAGATAAAAGTAATTACAATGTAACAGATCAGGAAAAAGAAGAAAGTGTTTGTAAACTCTAGTCTGAATTCCTTTATAGAGCCAGTAGACTTCAGCACCCAATGAAATAAATTTGTTTTTGTAAAACAGGTATGTGATTGTGAGACACTCTGGCTTGCAAGTAAAAATGATTCTGAGAAGCTATTTAAAATAAACCACAGAGGTAGGTGGAGTGGTGGGTATGTGTAGTGTAGCAGCAATTTGGATGGTGATGAAGTCACACTGTAAAACAAATATTATGTTTAACTCCCATAAGAACAATGCAGTTTTTCAGCAAGAAATTAGTTATTCCAGAAAAGACATTTGAATGAACTTGTGGGGCTCTTTCAGTGACTCTAGTGAAGCTGATGACTGTATTTTCATTCAGACTTTTTGCTTTTCTTTGTTAATTATCTGTAGACAAAAAATGACAATGAGAGCAGTAAACTTTAAAGTGGTATGTACCTTTGCTGAATTCTTTATTCACACACTACACATTATTTTCTTTGAAAGTAGGAGCAGTATAATCTAGCAGGGAACAGGTCTTAAAAGTAACTGAAGTATTTTCCAAAAGGAAATATTTTACATCACAAAAGCAGAAGAGAAAGAGATGAAGGACTTCTACGATAGATCAGTGTCTGAAGCAGAGTATCAGCTCCCACTTGGTGGTCTCATTATCACCCCCAAACAGCACTTCTACGTAGAAGAGTTGTCAAATGAAACTTCACATCAGTCAGGACACTTTTTCAATGTACTGAACATAATAACAGGAAAAGTATGCAAGTAGGCATGTTTAAATAGCATAAATCAAAGAAGAGACATTGTCTATCCATGAGAAAAACAAAACAAAACAGAAGTTTAATATTGTATTATAGAAGTGGAGCATCAACTGCCTCCTTTCTGTACTTAGCTGCTCATAGGACTTAGTTTCAGCAGTAAAGCCATACATTAAGCTTTTAGGAAGGGATGGGTAGGAACCGCACTCAATTCTGCTTCCAGGGAAGCCACTGGTGCTAAAGAGCCTCCAAATTCTTGCCTTTCTACAGCTGGGAATGGAGAAGCTACCTTAGAAAACATCCTTTCTGTGCTTCTGTTCCAGGAATTGAACGAACATTTGTTATTTACTCATTTCATATGGCCTCTAAAATGATACGATAAAATGTGTAAATTGTCAGGAGATCTTGACTAGAAGCCATTACACGCATCTAGGCATGTAGTACCTTATTATATAGTAGACTAACTAAAGAAGTAATATATAGCTTACTTGATTGCTAAGTGCAGCAATGCAGGAATTTATTTTACACCAAACAGATCTGCTGCAGATGGTTTTGGAAATGAGAGTGTCTTCTTTAAAAGAGTATGAAAAATAACTATAAAAGAGTGGGGGTTTTGTGGGAAAAGCAACACTCTGAAGAGATACCCCAAGCATTATAGTTACATTACAGAATCCGAAATTATAACTTGCAACAAAAACTTAGCCATAAAATTTTTATTTATCCTTTAAATAAATTTATTTAATTTTTGCCTATTCTTTTTTTTCCTCCCAATTTTTGGAATTACTCCTAAAGTTATTCTCAGCTATTCAAGTGGGAGATGTTTCATTAAAGTTACCATATACTGGAATATATCCTACTTCACTCATCAACCATTTTTCACTAGCAAAAATGAGATTTTATGTGAATGAAGCGATGAGAACTATTGGCGCATGTGAAGAAAGATTGGATTCTTGTGTTTTATAACCCATTAAAAGCGCCCTAATATAATTCAGAGCTGCAGAAAAAACACTGCAATATTTAATGGCATATTGTCACAAACTATATATGGAACTTTACTTAAAATTTTAATTCCTAATTTTACAATATTTAATACAGTTACAAAACACAGCCTGAGTTCAGAAACATAAAACATCCTTTTTGAGGGGCTTCCTCTAATTTAATTTGTGATTAGCTCATGCTTTCTGTGGTAGACTTCAACTACCACTTAAACATTTCCCTGATTTTTGACCAGGTATATGTAGTATTCATAATCTCTCAAAAAACATGGACAGAACAATGTTAGCCTTTAAGGAAATATTTGGGTTTTGCCAGTGCTGTGGATTTAAATAGGTTCAGAGCTACACTAAGCAAAGTTTCTTCAGAGATATGTAAAATAGTTGAGAAGAACACAGCATACAACTGATTTAAAAGAGAAACATAAACAAATAATCTTGTCTATTTAAGTTTCTGACTTTTATTTATTATCTGCCTCCATATATTATACTCCACCTGTTATTAATATATTTTATTCATAAAAGAAAGTGACAAGATTATGTCACTAATCCTCCTGACTCCATAATAAATCATTACTTGTTTGCTGTACTATAATACGTATTTTCAATAACGCAGAAGCAAGCTTAGGTCCTTAGGTAATAAATGCCTTCATCTAAAGCAACTCCTTTGGAAAAAAAAAAAAAAAAAAAAGGATCTCAGATCTCTCTAATATCCCTAGCACTTTGAAAACTTTTTGAGATTTCATATGTGAGCTTTGTAGGTACCAAACTCTTTTCCCTCACACTCTGTGCATTGCTGTGCAGGGTCTTCAGACCAGTCAGGGACAGCTTGGTTTTATACCCACAAAATGAAGGTTATGGGGAGCAACATGTGCTGTCCTTTGCCTTTTTGTTAAACTTGAGGTTGATTTGTAGCAACGTCTGCTTTGTTTTGCTCAAAGAAATGTATATATACCACGCAGGAAAGGTTGTACAACTGTCAAGTTTATTGTATTTAGTTTCCATTGAAGTTTTGAGAACCATGAAGCATATTATATTAGACTGGATAATAGCTGAGTCTTTTTAAATTTTATTTTCCTTGTTATTGTATTGTACATATGGAGTATGTTAAACTTGACATGTAATTTTGCTTGAGATACCAACTTTTCAAAACACAATCTGACGTTAGAACCTCTTATCTCTGAATTACTATCCTGTATTATACTACAAATCGCTATTGCTTATAAGAAACCTTGTATTATAAACAACTATCCTCCTAAGCCTTAGGTGATTTCTAATGAAACCATCTATTCTCTCTGTGTATTTCCTCAAATTTCTTGCTAGATGTTAACCTTGACATTTTAAAAGTTTTCCATTTTAAAACTCCAAAGCATTTTGCAGCATTGGCTGTGTAAGAATGCTTGCTAACTTTAAATAATACGTATTTCTGATATTAAGTCTTTGTCATTACATATAACACTAGTAGAAAGAGTGATGGAAACTCTCTCCACCTGAATTAAGTCCAATCATAAGAAGGTGCTAAATCTCACTCGACCAAAATGGACTAGAGAGTACATTTTCCTGCACAATGAGTTCAGGTTTGCCTTGGCATATCAGCTGAGTTTTTCTTGAAGGAAGGACTTAGAACAACCATCTCTGGGAACACAGTGAATGAGATATAAACTGACTAATCTCAAGGGAGTTGTGTTCTGTATTTACCAGCAAGATTTCTAAATGCTAAAAAGAAAATGCATTCTACATTTTACCTTGGATGTTGCTGTATGGATGTAACAGTTCCTACCTAGAACTAGTTTCTAGTCCTCTAGAAACACTGTCCGTAGTTTGGTTTCCTCTTCTTTGTGTCCTCTCTCTTAAGAGAGTCCCCTAGTAGAAAAACCCATAAGGAATTTCCCATATTCCTCTGGTTCAGTCATGCTTGCAAACCTGTGTCTTCAAGCATCTGCTTGCACCAGTCCTTTGCGACTCATGGTGTGACTGAACAAAGTGACACTGTGGAGCCAGCTGCTGGGCCCATGGGAGACCTTATCACTGTGGCAGCCCACAGCAAAGCAAAAAAACTATATATTCTCCCCTCTGAAAAATCACAATTGTAGCATGGCAGAAAAATCAGAGAATGAAAAAAGTGCTCCTTTGTATATCTTTTCTCCACACAGTGTTTATTGTCTTTCAAAGCTTGAAGAAATATTTTTTCAGGAACTGCCACGTGAACTCAAGTCTTACTGATTTCTTGGTGCTTAAGATACTTTTGAAGATGAAACTACATAGTGGATTTTCTACTTGGGAATTTTAAAAAGTGTTTATTAGGATATATGCATCTGAGTAACCCAAAAACTTCTGATAAATTTACCATGAAACAAAGAATACATATTTATGAGATTAGTTCCCTTCTCTTAATATACCATAGTTCTCCTTGGATTTCATAATAAATCTGAATTCCATGATGTTGTAAATAACAGAAACTGCAGTTATTGTAGAGCTAAATAAATTCTCCATATAAATGTTTACTTCCAACATAATATGCAGTATAGCTGGTTTGTAAGTAAACAAAAGTGATGTATGTGTGTGTGATGATTCATATCTACAGCTAGATTTAATGATAATGTATGAAATATGCTAATAATGCAGGAAAATATTTTCAACCAAGAATTTTTTCTCATTTATGGAATGAATGTATTGTATATTGATCATCATTAACCTTTTCACTGTTAAATAATGTAAAAAAACCCAAGAAAAAATCAGCATATCAAAACAAAACCATACTTGCATGTTTCATTCAAGATTTCTCATTCAATTGACTGGATCTGGGAGTTAATGAATACACTTTCTTCTGACCTGAAATATTAATCTGATACTTGTTTCAGAAGTATTTTGGGGGAAATTACTCCATAATAATAAAGCTGTTGCTAGGAGGCCTAGAGAAACCTAAACCAATTTGGCTTGGAGAAATAGATAATCAGTGCTTTCTTTCTAATGTGCCCCTCATGCTCTTCCCTGAGAGCAGAAATAAGTGACTGGAGAATAAATCTCCATCCTGATTGTTTACAGAACATAATGAGGGCCTCAAGCAAAGAAATGCATCATTTGCTTTATACCTGCAGCTGAACTGCAATGCATCCCCCTTAATACCCGCTGAATACCATTCCAGACGTGGAACAAAAAGTCATCATTTTAGATGAACAGACCCTTACCCTGCAAGGGTATATTTTATGGAGGAAAGTTTAAAACAATCCATCCTTGAAAGTGTTTCTGGTCTTTTAATATTTTGTGACAGTGGCCTCACTTTTCAGTTCTCTCATTTTCTTTTTCATTAACGTCTGATCCAGATGTAATTTACTGCCTTTGTTTCTATTGTCTCTCTCTTTTTCAAAATCCTGCTTCTTTTCCTTTTTCTTCAATCTGTGTCTCATTCTGGAGAGGGAGAACTGAGATTTTGCCACCAATCCCTCACTCCCGACTTCACAAAAAATATTCTTTCTCTGCTTTCATCTGTGGTCACTCAACAACTGCATTTTCCAAGATGAAGCCTTTCTTGGGGATTCAGTGGCAACCGGGGCATCTCCAGATTCCCATCCTATACTGCTCACCACTCTTTGCCTATGGCCTGGCTTATCTTCGTTCTCTTTTTTGCCTTGATGTTTCTGACCCTCTAATCCAAGACTTCCTTTTTCTCTCTCAGCATGTTGTATCTACATGTCTTTCTCTACTACTCTTTCCTGGATCTCTTGTTATTTCTTTATAGAATCAAGCAGCTCTTGTTGCTTCTCAGAATCAAGCAGCTTTTGTTGTTTCTCAGAATCAAACAGCTCTAAAATGGAACTTCTCTTACTTCTTCCTAAAATGCCATTGCTTTCTCGCTAGTTTTCTCTGCAGTGTTGAAGCTCAGTATTACGTTTGATCTTTCTCACTTTATTCTCCTTCTCACATGAAGACTTTCACTAATTCTTTTACCTATTCTGAAACATTCAAAATAAAAGCTTTTTTTTCCCAATATATTATAAAAAATCCAAATATAACAGTTATCATCTCAAAACTGGCTATAACTACTTCCTATTAACCTTCTTTTTTAAACTATATGATGTATGGCATTTGAAAATAAACTTTGCCCAATCTCAGGTTCACTCATCATTGTTCCCTTACGTCTTCCTCATAGAATTCAGGCTTCCTTACCCTCAGTTTTGAGACCCTTTGCAGCTTTTATCTGACAATATCTCATATGACAATACCTTATTCCCTCTACTGTCTTCATCTCTCTCTGGATAATGCTTAAGATTTCCCTTCATCTCTTTTTTTCACCATAATCTTCCCTCTCCAAGTGAGTTTATTTTTCCTTCCTTTCTTGTTGGCTTCCTCTTTTCACCTCAATTGTCTGAAATGATAAAAATCACTTTATAGTGGCATCAACAAAACAATAAATAAAAAAAAAAGAAACCAAACAAGCCCGAAACTGGTCAGATGTACGACTTTGACTTCTGATACTTACAGATCAAAAGAAGGGCAAGAAAGATACTTCTTGAATTTCAAAACAACATAAAATACATCACTGTTTGTTTTTGTATAAGCTTCCACAAGAGATTTCTGTAAGTGGTATTACCTATGCAAATTTCCCTACGGTTGAACCCATCAGTGAGACTAATTTCTCTGTTGCAACAGTAATTTTCTTATAGTCTCGATCCAACCAAGTACTAAAATACTCGCGTATGCTCAGACTTGTGAGTGACCTCACTGCAGATGCTGGAATTGCACACCTCATATACTTGTAATTCAGTGCATGTATAATTATTCTGCTCAATTTGTGCTTTAAGATATCATAGTGGTTTATTGCATTCATTTTACATTCAAAATATAAAAGAAATAATTTAAAGGAGCATGTATTTTGCAAGATGTTGAATTTAAGCAAATTTTTCAGGTTTTAAAATATTTTTAGCTGAGACATTAACTTTATTCTTCAGACTAAGACATTAGTCTTCTGACTAATAAAATAAAAAGTATGTTAAAAAAATGTGAAATCTCCTTATACTAACACCTGAGGATGAAAATGATTGCAGTACCTTCTCTACCTCACATGAAAAATGCTTTACCATAATGACACATTTTAAAAGTATTCCTTTTAATGAATACTGACTTCCTCAGAAATAAAGATATGGATAAATGGATATGGAAATATAAAACCATATGCTATAAAGCATTTCTTGATGAAAAAAAGGCATGGTGTTCTTTCACAGATACTATTCCAAGTTATTACAGCATTAACAATGGTGCAAATACTGCTAAGACTAATTGCTTTGTGTCTGGAGCCAAACCAAAAAGTCTGACTCCATACAGAGGAAGAAGTAGACATATATCTGATACTAAAAAGTGGATATGTCCTTAAAATATCAGGCAGCCTAGAAGTAGTACTTGGAATATTGAGCAGAATTTATGTAACACATAATAAATTTTAAGCTTTCAAAGGACAGAAACTTTTTTTTATAGTAAAAAGCAACTCTTTTTCACATTTTTAAACTTTTACAAGTAAGTATTTCCCACAATAGTGAATAAACTTTCAAAATCTTGCTGTGTTGATAAATACTTTCCACTTCCTCGGGGAAAGGAGGTTTCATGACTCAATCATACAGCGACTGTTCAACAGACTCATGAATGCAACTTAAACACCTTGGCTCAGTCTCTTGGATTTTAATCAGTGTTTTTCTTACAGTCCTTCCCTGCCAGAAATTTCCCCTTTTTGGATACCTTCCTCCAACAAATGCCACCTTTTTAGATCTTTACTACTCTTTCCAGGTATCCTTTTCCAGAAATTACTGCATTAAAGCATCAGAATCTCTCTCATTGTTTCAAAATATATATTACACTGAGACAGTATCTCTCAAGGTTATTTCCCAAAATCTTTTCCATTGATCTGCATTAAAAACTATTAGATGTCTGGCTGGGTGAATGCCTGTTAGGCTCCTGCTAGCAACTTCTGAGGGTTTAGTTTGTTTTATGGAATAGCACACGTATAAATGTAGATCTTTTTCCTCCAAGTATCTCATCTTTACATATAAATATTACATGAGCTAAAAGATGGGAGCAAACCAGGAGATTTTTTTCATGTGGTGCACTGTTGAATGGGACAAAAAGCTGAACTCTGCATGCCTTGAGCATGCTGGGAGTCAGCACAGCTCTGTGCAGCCAAGATAGTCTCTTTCACGTGTGACATTGGATGTTCAGCCTCTTTGCCAATCAGACCACTATGGCTTTTAGCAAGGAACTTTGGATTTCCATTCTCATTTTTAAATATCCTGGTCTATGCTTGCTGCTAGGTTAAGAACAGCTCTGGCCACTGGGAGAATGAGTGTTAAGGAAAGGTGTTGAATTCTCACATGTGTGGGGAGAGGTGCTGGCCTGTGTCTTTTGCCCTGTGCAGGTGAAAGCATTGAGGACAGTGCTCTGAGATCAGCCTACTGTGAGCGGGATCCCTGGCCAGTACCATCTGCCTAGAGATGCTCCTCTCCCAAATCAGTTATGAAACCAATTTCCCTCTCGCTGTGGTGATGGACAATGTGCTGCTTGGAATTTCTCAGCTTTTGTCAGAGCACACATTTCTGTGATGCCACTGAATTCAGGCTTTGGGTAGTTAGCACTTCTAAAGAGGAGCTGTGTATGACTCCAAAGATCTTCTCTGTTCCCATTACATAGGGGAAGAAATGCTGTGCAGTTAGCTTTTCAGCGCAAGGGTTGAAAGCTGCTGACTCTGTTTTCTGAGCTGGGGCCCTAGTTCCGTCTATATGCAAGCAAGTGACACTCATGTCTGCACAACTCACTTAATTGAGGACTGAGTCATTCCCTCCTACATTCAAACCCATGTTCCCAACAGCTGCTGCACAACGTCTTCTCTAGCTTTTAGAAGTTTTTTGTGTTTTTTTTTTTTTCTGGAATTTTCTTGTATATACTATGTATTTTTTGTTAAATCATGGCCACAGCCCTCCATAATCTTGACATTCTCAGTTTCTACTTGGCAGAGCATCAATAGCTGTTCTTCCTGTTGTCAGTTCTGCTGCTGTTGCTCTTATAAAGATGTTTCTGGTAGTTTTGAGAGGTTTGATTCCTTTAGACAAAGGAACCAGCATCAGCCTGGTTCCCATGGCTACCAACTCCTCAATCTCTCCTCAATACAGACTTTTCAGCCACTCTCATTGAAAAAAATAGTAAAATAAAAATCCTTCCTTTATCTCTGAACACTGTGAATTGAATTTCAGCTTCCTCCTGTTATTCACACCAGCAGCAAGAAACCCTAAATAGGAAACTTAAAGAAACACAGGGGTAGAAAGACTCGATTTGACTGTTCCATGCAAGGCTACTGCTGTCACAAGCACATCATACAATCCTGTACATCAATCTGTCAAACTCAATCATGATAACTCCTAGGTTTCTTTCTTTCATTTTTTTTCAGCTAGAGGATTGAGTAGATAATTCATTTTTCTATTTTCCTTGACTGGTTACAATTTTGGCACTCTCAAATCAAATGAGTAAAATTAATAGTTTGAACCAAAATGAAAGCATTTTATTCCTTGTTTCCACAATGAAGAACAAGGCATGCCAAAATCAAAATATTTTATTTTCAATGAAGGCAACTTTAACAAATGTGAGTAATAGAAAATGCAGAATGAAGTGGGAAATTTATTTTCTGTTCCATCTTCTTCAGGCAAGCCAAAGCCCACTTCTTTGACTAAAGAGTTTTTTGCCTTGTTTCAGTAAGTCTTTTAAGGACTTTGCACAAGGCCTAACTTAGCTTTAACAGTTTTCTTCCTTCACCATATATATTCTATATATACTATTCTCTATTGGGGTAATTAAAGAAGTTTCGTGAAGTGCTCTTATACCATGAGAAAATATCAAATTCCAGATTTTCAGGTCCAGAAAATGTCCCAGCCCATTAGCCAGTCAGTGAGGATTCCTTTACTTCTTGTTTTTAAATCTAGTCATACACATGGGCAAAATTCACTGAAGTGTACAATTGGCATTAGGTTGAATACGTTTGCACTGCTATAATTCAATAAACCGAATTCTAGAATTCTAGAGTTCTACCAAAAACAGCATGTAGAGTTTCAGAGGAAATCCAATGAGTATCTTACAGTCATACATTAACATGTCCTACAACACCCGATTGCCCGAAATACCTGGTTTAGGTGTAATTGAAACAGGAACAAGTCTAGAATGTCTGTGGGTTGCATGCTGATTTACCACTGCATACATTGCTCAAACTGCAGAAGACTGTAGGAAACCAGAAAATCTTCTGGTGGCATAATATCGGTGGCACTGCTTGAAACATTGATTGAAACTACCTGAAAGGAGGTTGCAGTCAGGCGGGGGTCAGTCTCTCCTCTCAGACTCCCAGTGACAGGATGAGAGGACACAGTCTTAGGCTGCATCAGGGGAGGTTCAGGTTGGATATCAGGAGAAACTTTTTCACAGAGAGTGACTTCCCACTGGAATGGGCTTCCCAGGGAGATGGTGGAGTCACCGTCCCTGGATGTGTTTAAGGATAGGCTGGATGATGAACTAAGTGACATGGTTTAGATTGGTGTTGGATAAGTTGTTAAGCTAGGACTTGATGATCTCTACGGTCTTTTCCAACCTTGTTAATTCTGTGTGTAATTCTGTGTGTAACGCTGCCATTTTGTAAAAAATATAATCCTTCTTTTAAACTATGAATTAAATTAGTAGTACTGCATATAAAATATTGTGCCTTGATTTTTTCTAGAAATTTATTTGAAATATTAGCAGAACTGAGGAAAAGCAGCCAGATTTAGATGCTAAAAATTGATTAGCTAACAGAAAATATATTTAAATTCAATTATACTGGCAGATCTTTCTAAAGACACTATTGCTTTTTTGGGCAAAATTTCATTTTGTAGGATCCTATATGACTTTTAAGTTTTTTCTTTGTTAGGAGCCTGGATTAAATCAACCCTCAAAGTACTTTTTCTTCAATGACACAGCCCTGCTACACAAAGTGTCTGCCGTCATGGTAGTTTAGCTCACTGATCTCTCTAAGGGATTGTTCTCCTAATGACAGTAATGGTAGGGCTATCTAGTATCTGGAATGGTAGGACTGTAATGGTAGCCCTTGAATCTCTGAAAGGGCTGCATTGTGGCATTTAAGGACTGTATACATTTGCCTGGGACTTATGGATAACAAAGAATAGTTTCTTCATCACAGGTTTTGTGCTATGTAAGGATCAACTTTTCACCATGTGTGCGACAAGGCTGAAGTTTCTGGAAGGCTTCAAATCTCCTCCATATGTGTGGTACAAGTGGTCTCTGTGCACATTAAATACACAATCGGGGTCACTGTGGGCCATCTGTGCAGCACACATGGGGAATATGACACTTTCTGTCATCTTTAAGGATAACTTTCATGCAATACTCTCACAGGCTTAAATAATGGTCAGAGCAACTAAAACAAATGTAATCAATCCACAGCCATCCACACTCTTTCCATGTTGAGCTACTCCTCAGAAATCTCATCTTCTCAACGCTGAGAGTAAAGGTGGGTTTCATTTGACCATTTGACAAATTCATCTCACCAGAAATAGGCACTTCTGGGCAATTCAACCCCTCCTCAGCAACACATTAAAATAGGTCAGATGAGCTGCTGCTTAAGACTGCCTATTTATCTCTCTTTTTGACAAAGAGCCTAAAATGACAACTTCAGCAGTGGACATCCACCTGCCAAAGGCCGTTACAGCTGGGTGAAAAGCATTGCACTAAGTGTTTTTCAAAAAGCTTTTAGCTAAATCTAGGTCCTTCTAAAATGCTTTGTGCTTATCCAGGGCTGCCTGCCATTTCATCCATCCTGCCTTCAATCTGCTTGCTTCTTGCAGGAGGACCTTCAGGCAAGCCAGAGGCCAACAGCAGGAGCTAACTGCACTTCCCCAGCTTCCCTATGCATCAACCATCTGGCTTCTGGACTTGTGTGGAAATACACCCAGACCTTGTATACCACTTCAAGGTCTCCTCAGCAAGCATTCCATCAGCAGGTCTAATTGCTTAATTAACAACAGTTCCTTTCCAACCCCTGCTACCAGCATCATTAAATGACTGCCTGGGCACTTGGCATTCCTGGGCAGAGCTAAAGGAGAATGAATGCATTAAGGAGCTAAAATAGATGATGAGGCTGGTTTGTGGTATTGAAACAGGGAAACCAAAGACTGTACCTTCTAATGATGGAATACGTCCTATGTTCATTTTCAACTTCCATTGGTGATGCTACTATGTTTCTTCAAATTGAAAGGAATTTATCTTGGAGGGGGCTATTTTGCCTGCTGTCAAACTCATGGATCTGCACCTTGCTTTGAATGTGATAATTCTGCCAGGGGCTTTTACACACATACTTTCTCTGGGAGAACTGGAAGTGAAATTTCTCTCATAAGTCAAGTATGCATTAATATGCGACTAAAAACTCAATTGCTATCTCAAAATGAGCATTTACACTTTTCAAATCATTAACATCCCCTTGGATACCAACCGCAGTAAACATTTAAAATGGCAATTTTTCACAGAATTTTCATTACTATAAGATGTAACTCCAAGAGAAACTGCCTATTATTTCAGGCAGATTAGTGAAATCCACCTTATGCCAATCTATTCAAGAATGTACTCATTGAGTACAACCAAGAAAAAGAATGTTTAAATCTCCAGAATTAGGCTTGCTAAATTCTTCCAGGTACTGCAAGTTAAATTTTGTTAATTGCTGAAGAACAGATCTATTTCCTGCTATATTTGTGAAACTCTGCCATAGCCTTTTATCTTGTGAGTGTAACTGAAGATTAATTAGATCTATTATATACAGTCTGATCTCTGCACAACACAAGAGGAAATTTTCAGTGATTTCCATGGTGAAAGGAGTAATAAGAAATCAGCAGAACTATTCACTATATTTCTGAAGCATGTTTTGCTATCTAAGTATCAAAGTGTTAAATCTGATAACAACTAACCTATTTAATTGTTCCCTCAAGAGTCATTGTTCTCTCATATGGTCACTTAATACAAATAATATACCAATAAAGTAATGAATATGTGTAATATAATGTTTATTTATAAGATGTTCTCTCTATAATAAGCTGTTCTGATGTACTCCCCTCTCTGAAGGTCTCATGAATTAGCAATTAAAGAGGCCTTATTTTTAGAGTACTGTATTTGGACAACACTTTCATGTACATGGCGTGATTCTACGGGTGTCCTATGTGCAGGGCCAGGAGTTAGACTTGATGATCCTGATGGATCTCATCCAACTCATTATGTTCCATGATTCTGTATTGATAATTTTCCCACTTAACTGCAATGAAACTACGCCCTGTACTTAAATAGGCAGGAGAAATTGAGCCTAGGAAGCTGTCACTTCAAGGGGAAATTCTCTCCTTTCACTGGCAAATGTGATGTCAAGGCTGTTCCCCACCATGGTCAACAAAACTGAACACATGCACATGAAGAGCAAAGAACACAGTCTGGGAGGGCTGGTAACTCTCCATGCTCTTCAGTAGCTCTGGATGCTCTAGGAGACTTTTTGTGTTTTCCAGCTGCTTTTTGTGTTTTCCCCATCTCTTCCATGGGGATGAGCAGTCCTTGCTTATTCTTGAATCCTATTCAACCTCTGAACATTATATCACTTTGGCTGAGTGAACATTTTCCTTCTGTGACAGCCTTGGGTGAAAGTCACATCGCTCATAAGAGCTTCATTGGTACTCTGATATTTTTCTAATTCTGATCCATTCCTCTGTACAACATTGAGGCTACTCATAAATATTCAGAAACCATTCATGCACTACAAGTTTTAAGTCTTCTGCAACCAATGGAGCTGTATCATCAAAATTAATATGTAAACTTTGGGAAACCAACTTTTTTTCCCTAAACTTCTTTTTTATAAAGTTGGCATATATCAGACTATATATTATGCTACAGATCCATCATGTTTTGTATATTTACTATGTCATATGTTAATTTAAGATCAGCATCCTACCTTAGTGTTGTGCCTTAGAAGAGGGCTGACATAACAGCACTGAACCTCGCTAATATCTGGGTTGCAAATGCCAGAAATTATGAGGCCTATTGTATAGTGAACTTCTCTCTCTTCCTCCACAGAATGGTATGTGCACATTTGTGCTTTGATTAACCTTCTAATCCTTGGTGTGAGGTTAAAAAAATATGGGATTGCTCAGGTGGTTTGTAAACGAAGTACTGCTTTCAGAACTGAGCCCACATTGCTCACCACCACTGTACAGCCCTAGCCTTGCTCTACAGACATTCACGCATTTTTCTTTCTCTATTCACCACGCCTCCATTCAGGCCTTTTTGTTCATTTATCCAATGAAAAACATGTTATATTTTGAAACTGAAAAATTCTGTGTCAAACTTTTCTTGACTTCAAAAATACAGATTAACTTGGTTGAGGTGTTGGTGGGAGAGGATTTTGCATCTCTCACATTCAGATTTGAGTGATTTTTACTCTTTATTAGAATGCAAATGTTATAAATACGTTTGTTCAAGAAGCTATTTTGGTTTCTATCTTACTGTTCTGATGGTGCCTTCCACTGTGTGAAGTTGTATTATATCCACTATAAGACATAAGTGGAGTATGAACTACTATACCAGTAACTAAACAGCCAGGATGTGGTTGCCTGAGAGATCTCATCGCATATGACTTTCTTGATTCCCTGACATGGTTGTATTCAGGTGAGATGCTGATGTTTGACCTCCATTTCATAGAAGAGAGTGAACTGCTGACAGATGTTGACCTTACAGGCTTGCAAGTCTGCAGTGCTTCCCTGCCATTTATCCAGAATAGATCTGATTAGCTCATTTTCAGGTTGTGCTTCAGTGCCCATGGTTTTTTGCCTGCTTCTTGACAAAACACAGCACCATCAATTTGGGGGAAAACTTGTGTTCAATTTTAAGTAATTCACAAATGATTGGATTTTGCAAATTTTTAAGTAATGTATCAGAATAAGAAAAACAAACACATCTTCACATTATTTTGCATATATTCTGTATTTTTAATAATCTTTGAAACTGAGGTTCCCTCTTTAATTCGATGATTGTAATAATCTGGATTTATTTTGTTCCTAGCAATGAAAGAAAATGGTGTGCAAATTCTATTCCCAGGCCAGCCAGATTAACAACTGTAAAACCCTTCAACCCTCTAGTTAGCAAATGATTTATTGACATGACATTCAAATGTGTTTTGCTTCAGCATTAATGACAGGAGTTCCAGAACTTGTCACTGAGGTGATAAATGGATCCTTTTACGTACAGCCTTGAAAGACTGGGAACAGTGCCATTTTCCCCTTCAATTTATTAAAAATCACATCTCTTTACATTTACAGGAAGTAGCAACTTTTTTTTTCTTTCCTTTCCATGGTTATAATATATCACCATTTTGTTTATGAACAGTTAATTACTTTGTTTGACCTACTGTTATTGGAAGGGTGTAGGTTAGTACACAGGAAAGCACACTGAAAACAGCTGTTGCAGGACTGATTTTTTTTTGACCTTGAAGAAGATAACTGGAATGAATAAAGCAGCCTAATCAAATGCAATAGTAGTAAAACTGCTACGGTCATGAAACGTACTGACAACGCATTTCCTAATGTGTCTGGTTTAAGTATATCTGTACAAGCTTATAAAAATGAGGAAAAGAGATTCCCAAGGACAAGTTGTTCCTATACTGAGGAAAAAAACTGACCCTGCAGTCTGCAGCAGTGGCTAAAATATTTATGCAGATGAAAAGCAACAGATTTAATAATGTTATTATAAAAGTTGGAGCTCTCTGATATTTGCAAAAGAGTGATGAGAGAAACAGTGTTTCACTCTTAATCAAAGAGCAAACAGAAATTGCATTTACATTTTATCAAAAGCTTTTACTCTAAAGACTCAAGTTTATTTTTGAAAAGGGAATAGTTTTAGTGAATTTCTTATTTGGGATTTGGTTTTGCAAAAATGTTGTGAATTCACAATTAATTCTATTTTCAAACAAAAAAAATTCAAACCGCTCAATTCTTCTCTTATTTAGGCAAATTTATTTAACTTGTAGGAAAGAAAAAGAATTATACAATGTTTAAACAAAAATGAAACACTTTTGTGGTTAAAGGTGTCAGTTGCTTCCATTCTTTCTCATTATTAACAGTGACTAAGTTGCTAAAACTTTCCTTCTTGAATGTTTGACCTGGTTTGGGTGAGAAAATTGATGTTTAAAAAATCAGCAGTTTCCCAGGAGACAAAGATCATTCTCATTCTTGTGTATTAATAAAATTTTTTTAGAAACTCAATCTGTTAATACGGGTATTTTGAAAGTATTCTGCATTCAGATATCCCTGATAGGTTCATATCCTTTGCTTAGTATGGCCAGACAGTATTACACCAATCGGGTATTTAACAGCTCAGACAATGAACAGCTATCCACGCATGCTGAAAGGACCCAGGTGTCAGACTGCAAGGGCAGGAGAAGACAGGAGTGAAAATCAGTGTTGACTGCCCCAAATTCATTTCCTTACAGCAGGAACCATGCCAGCCTCCTGAACTCACTGCTTTAAGGTGCCTAAACTGAACTGCTGTCATTCAGATGAAAATTAAGGCTGCTCTGCCAAAGAAAGCAGGAGTAGAGCTCAGTGTGAGTGTATCACTTGTTCTGATTTAAAGCTCAGTACAAAACACTACCCAGACTAACAACAGCTTCTGCATCTCTAGCACAGACCATCCATTACAAACCCAACAGTCCAGTCACTGTAATTAATACAGGGCAGTATTTTTTAAATGCAACTGTACTTTATCACTACTCTAATATGAAAAATTGGATTGAAACTCCTGGACAACCAACTTCCCTTCCTCCAGTGAATCTGTAGTTCTTGTGCGTAGCAATCCTCCAATATTCATGCATGTGAAAAAAGGATAAGATGAAAGCAGAAAGTGCCCTTGTATGTAAAAAGCTTAAAAGTAGCAGGGAATTAACTGAACTTTGATGTACTCTGAAAATGTTTAACGGGTGAAATCTCTCAGAGTATTTTTTCCTTATATTTTCCTCTATCCTTCATAACAGTAGCACAGCAATAGCTCTATTAATGGCTGTTCTACAAGGATATATCTTCAGCCTGGACAAACATCAAATTCATAGCTCTTATATTTCTGAATGCCTGTGTGTTCTGGAAAATGAAGGCTCTTCCTCAGGCAATTAGATTTCCATGTAAAACTATCCACTATGATTCCTAGGAGTTTTATTGCATGTGAAAGGTTAAAGGCAGGTTTCCCAAGTCTTATAGGAAACACTCCTACTGTTCAATAGCACAGGATGCAATTTAAGGTCACCATTAGGTAAGAGGAAAATATGAGCTGTTTTATACTTGAACAGAAACCACAAGTCTTACAAAATGCCAGTAGTTTCAGTGCTATGAGAAAAATGATGATGCATTTTTTATTGTTATGAAATGCCTGATAAAGATTGAAATACAGTCATAACAGAGATTTAAATAAAGTTTCTATTACACTTCTTCCTGGCATTTTATCAAATCAGATGGCTGCAGACAACATGTAATATTATCAACATCAATCCCACATTCAGACTTTCCAAAGCATCTGAAGACATCTGAAGGAGTGCATGAGGGTTTTTGCTTATTTGTCAATACTTACAGTGTAACCTGGAGACATAATAATGCTGTGAAGTAGCTCATTTTGATTACAGGTAGCACCTAACTTTAATTTTAGCCTGTGTTGCTCATCTTTGGCACCTTTAAGGCTGGCTTGCTTTGAGGTGTCAGTGAAGTGCTGGTGACTTGGTGTGGTCCTCAGCAAAGCTGGCTGTTGTCTTCTGTAGCCTCCTGTGACATGCTTACAAAAAAGAAGAACAGGTGGAGAAGCAATGATAAAGAGAATAGTTAAGATTAAGATATGATACATCTGGTTGTTTAGGTATATAGTGGTTATTATATATACTCACGTATGACTTGGAAAGAGGAGTGATTGCTGTGGAACAGATGAGTCAAGGTGACAGAGTGTTGAGGAAGAATTCAGACCTCCATTATCCAGATAATTAATAATAGTAAGTGAATTTCATGCCTGTTGAAAAGTATGAACTACCCAGACTTTAGGGAGTTCTCAATTAACCTTATCAGCCCAACAGAAAGGCTGGGTTCTCACCATAGTGCCATTAACTCTGCTGAATGCAGTCAATAAATGACAGGATATGCTGCAGAGATAAGAATGGGATGATAAACTCTGCAGAAGGTATAATGCTGCAGCCAAGTGTACAGCCCCATCTAAAATACAATGAACAGCACTGGAAAGAGGAAAAGAGCAAGTTCAGGAAAGAGCAGTGAAAAAAATTATCTGCAAAGTGGAATTCACTACAACAGAAAGACAATGACATTGGAAATTTAAAAAGGATTTTAAAATTATTGTAAAGAATGACAAAAGTTTTGGGAAATAGATAGAAAATCTCTTGCATGGGCTAATCCTTATTGGATCAGGAGAATAATGATATGGGACAACTAACCCACCTGAACTCATTGAGTTCTTAAATCCTACATTGAAACATCTTCTGTGTAGTATGTGACAGTATAGGACTGCATTTCTAGTGTAACAATTCCTGCACTCATGCAGTGATTGAAAATTTAAGAGAAAAGAGTGGGAAAGAGTAACTAATATAGCTACTCATAACTTTACCCCCTAAACACATAAAAATTATTTTTCAGGGCTCCCTTGAATTTCTATGGAAAATTACTGTGTACGTTCTTTTTTTGTGCTTGTTCAGCCATAAATCAAAAAAGAATCTTTCCATCAAAAGTTCAGCATGAGACCAACCTCTGAACACTAACCTCAGAAAAGTAGTCTTATGCTGCTACAAAATTAAACACTTCTGTGTCTCTCCTGTCCTAAGTTGTTAACCCTCACCTTTTCCCAACACTAGCAGAAATAATTATTTCTACTTATCATTGTTACTCATTGTTTTCAAAACACATGGTTAGGCCATGTGTTTTGAAATCTTTATCTTCAGAAGATTTTGCAAAATTTGCACATGCAAAATTTCAACTAAAGAGACACAAATACTCTGTAGTAAATAAGCTACAAAGATCCATTTTAAGGTGTGATTTGAACACTATGATAGAGAGCACCTGAAGTATAAAAAGTCCCAGATTCAAAAAAAGACGATAAAAATTATCATAGCCTATTAGAGAGGGAAGAGCTGATCTATTTGTTCTTTACATGTACTTTAAAAGTTAAATTATCTTTTTAATTGTACTCCCACTGTAACCAAAAGTGTAGCTTTATATCATTCCCATTGATTTATTTTTCATGGTTCAGTGACACTTCTGACACTATATATTCAGTGGAGGTTTTGTAAAGAGCTCGCATTCACAATGTTACCTATTGTCTAAACCAGGATGGGTTTGAAACCGTGTTCCAGGATCAGAAGAATACCTGTGTTTGGCCAAGTGCCCTCTGACAGGGAATTGCTGAAGATAAGCAGAACTGACAGTTTCTTTGGTTTAAGGGGCCAGAATGACCCAAGCTGTCTAATTAAAGAGCAGGTTTTGGTCTGTGTGTCCAGAGGTAGTACTGGTTTCTCTCTTGCATCTCAAAATTAGGCCAAACAAGCATCTATTTCTCAGCATTTTCTAAGAGCTAGTTTAGGCATCTGCCTCCTTGGTGTGCTGCCTGTCCTGATTCCCACCTGAGGCAGCCAGCACTTCTCATGCACTGCAGGATGAGCTGCATTGTCCAACCCAGGGCATCAGATTCCACTTAAGAAGGCAGAACAGACTGGGCATTGCAACACCCCCTGAGTGACAAAACTGCATTCCACCCTCTAACTCAGCTGGGAAGAGCCTGAGGGGAGTCTGGCACTTACTTGGATCTTTGAGAAACTTTTTAATAAATAACAATAAAAGTAGAACAGAGTCAACATAGCAAGTTTTTACCAACCTGGTATATGAAGATCATGCAGTCCATAAACAGTCTGATAGAATAGAAGGAAATTCAAAAATCACGTAGTCCAACATTTGGGACAACGCATGTCAGAAAAACCTTAGTGATTTCTGCATAAAGATCAAAACTTGTGTTTGAATAAAGGAGGACAGGTCCAACCTTGCTGTGAAGACTTAATGTCTTCATCACAGTGGCACAGTGTTCCAGTGGCTAATTATCCACCCTTGCTGCTGGAGATGTGCTATTTCTGGTTTATTTTTGTTTAGCTTCTGCTGCTATTTCATCTGCGCTTTTTCCCCCTTTTTTCCTTTTTTCTTTTTTTTTTTCTTTCTTGTTTTCTTCTCTCTTTGCAAAATTAAAGAGACAGCCACAGCCAGTAATCTTTTTCTTATGTTGGCAATATTAGACTGTAACTGCATCATTGCTTAGCCAAACAAAGGCTATTGTTGCTTGGCAAAATTCAGGATGAACACCTTGGATTTCAGCATAAAAGTCAGATTTTCCAGAGCACAAATAATTTCTGTTTCTCTTTCTGACTTCACTTTTATTTGCCATTTTCTTTGTGACATTGAAATCAAGCTGTTCTACCACTGGACTTTATTGTTTTGTACACAGAGATAATACCTCTCTCTCTGCTGTAGCTGCCTATTGACCCAAAGATCCCATTTGGCAGGAGGGATCTTTAGCCTACGCTGGCTTTGATGGAGTGATACCACCATGGAAAGGTAGGGAAGGGATAAAAGTTTGCTCAGGCCAGTACAGAAAAAAGAGCTGCTGTTCCCTCTGGAAGAAGTTTGGGGATAGTATCCTCTATGTATGGAATGAGAAAATTTATCGCCAGTGTGGCTGGGTACTTACTATTACTGTGCCACAGGACCTGCTGGCTGCTTGGGGAAGGAGACCAGGACAGCACAGTGAGTTTTGACTGAGCAAACCATGAGGATGCATCACATGTGATGCTGGACCTTCAGAGTGTCTCTAGCTGTTCTGAGCCATCAGCGTATCCTTCAGGGATCATAGTGCAACGAGAAAACAAGGGAGCATCCTCCTCAGAAACAATTCCGTAGCAATTGTATGTCAACTCTCACTTGCTTAAACTTTTTCTCCCTCTCTCATTTCCCTAGCTGCTTTCTGTCTTACCATTTCCATGTGACACACAGTTTTCATCCTTCTGACTGCTGCAGATACCCTCTTGTTGGACATGAGAACTATACTGGTGAAGTGCCTGGAGACAGCCAGTTTTCACTGGATAAGTGTGAACTTTGATATCTCAGTTGAATTTTGAGTGTTGGTTTTGCAAAATTCCAGTCTGACTTGCAGTGACAAGGTACATGAGCTCCTCAAGATTTTTAAGAAAAAAGGTAATGTAACAATATTTTAAGTGCCTCTGGGTTACTACCTAAAACTCCTATCAGAACTGAGAGATCCTTTGTGGTTATAGTCCTTTCACTTTCTGTACATTATCTTAGCTATATTTTTTAAAGAAGACTAATCAAAATTGTTCAATTGATGTTTTCTTCATGTATATTTCAAACTACTGTTTATGTAAAAGAGGATAAAGTAATGAGATATGTTGTCACTTATCCTCAGGTATGAGGATAATGGGTTATTTAAGTAACCTGCTATTACTTCTATTCCAGGATTGGATGAATCAGATTTTTATAAACACAAGGAAATATATCCAAGAGATTTCTAGATAGTTCTGTGGTCATTAGAACTAAGTACCTGGTAGTATTACTAATTTCACTGTGTTATCTGGATCTTTAGGCTTTGAATCATCTTTCAGTTTGTCTGTATGTGCCTAAGCCAATTTTGCAAAAGGAAATTAGGCTCCTAATTTTGAAAGCTGAATGACATCAGAGTGAATTAGGCTTTAGAATCTGGCTTGGCTCCATTCACTCTCTGTGCCGTGACTGCAAGACAGCGTAAAGGCAGCCATGCCTTTGCAAGAAATTTATTGCTTCTTATTTTACACAGAAAAAGTTCTCCTAAATACACAATATATTCAGCCATGAAATTTGCTAATGTATTTATTCACTGTCATGATTAACATAGGCATTCTTAATTAATAAGTCACAATTTCTTATTAGGTCCCTACTCACTAAGTGGCATGTGACTCAGTCAAAAGGAAATCATCGGGCGAAGCTCTGGTGAGTGCTTTAGAAATACTGTAATGGCTGCACTGCAATTAATGAAGTGTTAGAGATAATCCATTGCCATCTGTCTTTATTTTGCTAAGCCACTCAAGTAGAGACCATATTTGAGGGGAGAAAAGAAAATCCAGAGCTAGAAGAATACTGCAAATGAGTATTCACCAACATTTGTTCCAGTTCTGAGCAGCTGTTCAGTGTGATCGTGTTCATACCTCCTTTTATTCACTATTCATGATCTTTCTGACAAATGAGGTTATTCTTCATACAAATACCTAATTGCAAAGGAGCACGTTGCTATTCTTCTATTCACAGTGCTTTTGCCTCCCAGCTAGGGACGCAAATCAAACTGTCTGACTCCACTGGTTGACAGCCTGGTGCTAACGACCCGTGAGCAGTTCTGAGGTGAGACTTGTACAAAGGGCTCTGGTGCACAAGTCCCCAGGACTCCCTGTTTCTGAGCCTTAAGTCAAAGAGAGGACAAATGCAGAAATGACTGAGATTGTCAGGAACAGCTCACTAAACCTTCCGGCCAGCTGCAGAGTTTCCTAAGCTCCAAGCTGAGCTGCAGCCCCAGGGGCTTGTAAAGGCTGGCCTGAAGGTAGGAGACTCTTTGTCTTCTTTTTACCAGTGAAATACAATGAAGGCAATGATCTTTTCAAATGGTCATACACATACATGCATATTTATATGTACATATGTGGTGGCAGTGCTGCGTGAGGGTACAGATGGATCTCTCTTGTATTTGCGCGTATTGGGAATCTTAAATGATTTTCTTTCTGGTTCTGCTTTCTCCCCTTCATCACTGGGTCTCACCTCTCTGTCGTCCTTACCCATCTTGTGTTCATCAAATACAGATACAGTTCAATCATTAGTGTACTTGCACAATTCTGAGGACAACCAAGTTTCTTTTAAAAATTATTAATTAGTCTTTGTCTGGAACACTGACCTACCAATCAATCCTATTAATCTAAACAGAAAATGTATGTTAATATTTATAAGTCTGCAGGTCTCTCCAGGCAATGATTTTTATGATAATGAAGCCAAAAACTGTGGTAAAATCAGAAAATGGTCAGTGAGCATCTTTAAAACAGTGTGAAAAACACGGACTTTTATGAGTGTTTATTCTACTCGGTTAACTTGTCCAAATGAAATGCTGACAGTTTTATTACCTAGTGGACTGTAATAAACCAAGATTCAATATTCTTATTTCACTACAACTATTATTTTGGAGGCTCTTAAAAGATTATGTTCTTGGTTCCCAGAAACATAAAAAGCAGTAATTCAAGATACACCAACCAGTTTGCCAAACAGATTTTGACAAAGCTGCTTCATCAATATTTTACTGAGAGTGAAAAATGAACATCGCCATTTTATTTATTCTCTCAGGAGCCTAGCAAGCTCTCACTATACTTCAAGGGAAAACTCAGACCTTCTGAAATCATAATGTCTTTCATATAACATTTTAAGAAGGCTTCAGTGCCACATGTCCCTTAATTTTCATTGATTGTTTTAATGGGTTCTTTTCCTTGAACTCATATCTGGCATATTTTTGAGTAGTGATCATAGCAAAGCAGCACCTTGGCTGCATAGGTATTTATTCCTGCAGAGATCTGCATTTTGATTTTATCTGTGTGTGAAATGAATTCTGACAGCTCAGCCTGTTAGCAAAAATGAAAGCTAGGTTTAAAAATTTGGTCTGCTTGTGTACTCCCCAGCTAAACATGTTACAAAAGTCTAACACTTTCATCAGAGATAGGAAGTTTCCAAGTCTGAAGGTCTCTATTTCATAACTACCATCATGTTTTGTAGGTTAAAGTACTTCAAAAAGCTGAACAAAGAATGAAGCCAGTTTTGTAATCCCTGTTTGATTCCTTTAAGGGAAATATGTGGACATGGTGGAGGGACAGATATTACCTATTGCAGGCTATTGCAGAATTGTAACCTAAGTGCTCTGAACTGCTCCTTGGCAGTTTTTGTCTCTTTTCACTGAGAAGGTGGGGGAGAGAACAAATCTCCATTTTCTTGAAACTGGAGTTGCCTAAAGAAGGCAGGGTAGAAATCTTCTCTGACATCATGAAATGGGCCATTCTTTGGAAACCACATGCCTGACTACAGAGACAACCCCAGGGCAATGAAATCTTCTCTTCCTCATTGTCTCAATGTGGACAGATGATCACACTTTCTCAACTGTCACTCAATCCTTGGCTGTCAAGTGACCCATGCCACTACCTTGGGTGCCAGCTAGCACTGGTTATGCTGTCTGGGGCTGTGTGATGGCAGAAAGTAGAACTTATACTGTTCCTTTCTTTCTGATGGCCAGAAAATATGCTTTAACTGGCCTCAGTCTCATTACTGTAAGTGATTTGAATTATAATGATGCCTCTAGTATTTTGCATCATAAAATGTGCAGCAGGCCATAAACCTCTGGGAAGAGTGAAGGAACCCATAGCTCAGTACTGATCAAAAGCAGGTTTTGGTGCATCATTCTGTTATGGTGATCTGCCTGCAGCCTCTATTTTTGGTAGTATTTCTCTTTAAACATTTTCTCAGTGTCAGACTCTTGGTCATTCCGTCACAGAGAAGATTCCTCATTTGTAATGTATGATAAATCTGCAAGCACACATAAAGCAGATCATAGAGATTTTCTCAGAACTGACTGATAGAGAGATGAACTGACAGACAGATAGTTGATGTGGAAGTAAGGCTATGACATAAATCTTTCAGAGGAAAAGGAATAGTGAGTTAAACAAAATGCAAAAAGAATGTCAGATATTTGGCAAGTTGGTTGTAAGTGCAGTCTACAGTGCACTTGCACATCCAGAATGTCTGCTCTAGGAGGACAGCACAAGTAAATCAGAGCAACTCTTCTTCCGGCATTCATGTTTCAGTAATGTTTTGGTGTATGTACCTGGTTTGATGGGGTTAGCAGTTCACTGCATCGAAATGCAAGTTTGTCTCCTTAAATGTTCTTTCAAATCGTGTTTACTTGTTTACTTCAATATTCAGACGTGGATGCATCTCTGTGTACACAGTGAAAACTGGCTGCTGTGCATTTTGATGTTACAAGATGCAGAGCACTGCACATCCCTGTATCTGAGGGCACAGTTAAGCCCTCAGAACAGCTGAATTGTGTCTTTGTACAACAGGGGATTTGATAATTGGGCAGATGAAGCATGAAGGAATGAAGCTAGAGAGCTGGTGGCACAAATTCCAGGCTCAATCCAACAAATTGCATCGTAAGAATGATTTTTTGTCTTTAAATCATCTTTATGGCAGGGCTGTAATGGAGATAAAGCAAATGTTATTTACTGCTATAGTATCATTCAAATGTCATTCTTTTAGTAGTATGCTATGCTGCTCATAAGCAGGCACAGGGCAGCAGCCGAAGAGTATTTCTGCTGTCTGCATTTATAACTGTTTCTTCTGAGCAAAATCCAAGGCCACTCTCTCTGCAAAACATGTAGCAGGGGTATGTCAAAAACATATTCTGTTATGTTTGGAGTACAATTAGAGATAATATTAAGTTGGCTTATAAATTTAATCAGGAATGATTAGATATGTCTCTGCCAGATATGTAGAAAAAAAATATTCAAGTTAGTGTTGCATCCAGATTCCTTAGTCAGTCATACATGGGAAAAGGCTATTGAAGTATTTTGAAGCATTGCCAACGCACGGATATTAGGTTATTGCTTTAATTGACTGCATCAGCAAATGCACAGAAGTATCACTTACCAGACAAGTTAGTCTTGGTTAGTCTCTGATAGTGGATTTCTGTTCGCATAAATGGAGTTTCTAGAGCTTCCTGAGGAAAGAAAAATGAGGAACAGACATCTCATTTATCATCTTTAGGCCAGTGGGGATATGGAGTATTTTAGCTAAGTTTTGACAAATTGTGTGCAAGTTGGTAATCTAGGCATGAAGTTCTGGAAATAATTGGCTATACATTTGTAAAAACAAGTAGGAAATTTAATATGTTAGGAACCAGATGGAAAGAGTATGCCAGTGTCATGCAGAGAGAAACTTACACTTGAGACAGGGAATAAACTGCAGTTATAACTACAGGAAAAAAAAATTGGCTGCTCTGAAGGATTTTTGTCATTGATTTCAGAGAGAATAGCATTTCATCCAGAGCATGTGGGAGGGAGCAATATTTGTTAGGATCATATCTTTGAGACAGATGCAGGTATAAACTAAAGGACAAATGCCCCAGAGTGAGCAGTAACAGGAATAAAAATACTTTCCCTGAATGATGAAATTTGTGTATGTTTTTGTAAAGGTATTTTTATGCTCTGGAGGGTAATTTGTGAAAACATGCTTTCTTCCTTCTTCTTTAAATTTCTTATTTTCAAGCTGGTTTATTTGAAAGAAAGAAAGAATCCAATACTTGGGTAGCACTTGTTGCTCTAAGAGAAAAGGCTTTGTCATTTGCCTTATGCATGAATGTAGTGGTACTAAGTGCCAGTCCATAGAAAAGAAGTTTCAGAATAGCACAAAAATTGACAGTTCTCTGGATGTTGATGCCAACTTGGTGCAGAGTTGTGATCTGTCACTGGCTCTGTAGAAGATGAGCCATGCTTCTCTTTCTTTTCAGACATGTCAGCAGGTCCTAAGGACATGCTTCTGTTAGCTGAGCATTCCAGTGGCACACTGCTAAAAAAAGCCACTAATAGTTCCTGACCTGAGATCTCAACACAATACAAAATGATTTTTCATAATGCCACTGATTTAAAACCTGTAGGAAGCATTCTCATTTCATTTGTTGTGCAGAGCTATTGTGTAGAAAGCAAGGCTGCAAGAGGAACTATGTGGACACGGAACATATTCTGCCAGTGGCAAAACAGACATTGTGAACTTCATTGGAGTATAAATCAAAGTTTGTTTTTAACAGTAAGGAAAGTACTAAGGGTACATTCTATTCATTCCATATTCTAGGTTCCAGAGCTTCACAAAGATGAAATGACAATGGTTCTGTGGTGCCAGTGCTTGAGAAACTGTCTTTGCCCAGGATGAAACCTCCTGAAGAGGGTGTTGTATTAGCTGGACATTATCAGCTGTGTAAACTTAAAACTTGAAAAATTCCCTCTTCTAAGTGCACTGTTACAAATTGAGGAAATCTGGCATCTCCTGAGACACTTCAGCAAGTTTGCAAAGTTTTAACATTTCTGCTTCCATTTCCATCCTGGAAAATCAAGAGTGAGGAAAAGGTTGTGTTTTATTTGTTATTATAGTGTTTTGAATCCAGAAATTCAAGGAACATGGAAAATAAATGCACAATAAAAGAAAGAATCTGACTGCCAGAATCTCAGCCAAGACTGAATGCAGCTGTGGCTCAGCAAGGGGAGATGGGTCAGGAAGTCTCTGTATCATTCATATTGGTCTGGGTGTTCAGAATATCAATTCTGCTCATTACTGTCAGATTATACACTGGGGAGAAGAGGAAAATTAACTTGCTCTCTGGAATGCAAGACGAGGAATAATTTTGCTGCCCAGCCTCACATTTTTGAATGGTGATTCTGCTGATATCAGCAGCAGCCTGCTGAATCATCTTTCTCTTTTGCTGTTGCCTTGATCCTCTTACAGGAAAAATAACCACAGTAAAACAAGACGGAGTAAAATGCAGCTGAACTTCAAAGGAACTGCCATTTTTGTACCAGGGACTGAAGATCCTCAAATTCACTAATGTTGTATCCATATTACAGGGAACAAAGGTGATTTTAACTGTCAGGAAGAGGTATAGTCCCATACACTGGAGTGAAACATTCATACGGAAAAGCCCAGGAGTGGAGATATTTTTTGTAGGTGATATGTGACTATACTAACATTGGTGGCAGCCTGCTGTCCTGAAATGTGAATTTCAATTGTTTTGATATAAATGTTGCAAACAAAGATAGAAATGGAAGCTCCAGAAAAGCAGAAAAATGGTAATACACATGTACATGTACATGCACAAAGAATTCCAAGCTTTCTGTTACAGTGCCAAACTTTGGCAGCAGGAGATTGTTAGGTCAGTTTTTCAGATTTTTTTTTATCTAATTTTTGTATCTTTTCTAATAGAATAATTCCACTGACTTCAAGAGATGTGATCCTCATTTATACAGGAAGGACAACAAATTTAGGCCTGAGAATTCCATGTAACTTAAACAGACTAATTTCCAGATGCTTTTCTGCCTTCGGTGAAAAATTAGGGGTTTAGTCTTGCCTGTCTAAACATAACAGCAAAGATTTGTTTGGTTTCACAAATGAATAATATTCCAGATTATTTTCTATAGATTTCAGTTGCTCTTTCTGCAAATATATTTTTTTTTCTGTTATCCTTAGTTTTCTATTTTTTTGCAATAAATAACAGCATATAATAAATATTACTGGCACTGTTTATTAAAGTTTACAAAAAGGTTTAATCTGTATTATAATTTTAAGTCAAAATTTCCATTTAGCATTAGTGCAGTAGGACTGAAAATTGACAACATAGTGTAATTTATGAGCTGCTATTTATTTATCACAACTGAGGAGATGCACTTTCCTACTATCCCTTCAATGAATTAGCACTTCTCCTAATGGGAAATTAAATTTTTTTAAAATATTTTCTTTTGGTTTTTATTTGTTAGTTTGTTGGTTGGTTGGTTTTTAGGTTTTGGATTGTTTTTATTTGTGTTGGTTTGTTGTTGTTTTTGTTGGGGGGGGTTGTCAGTTATTTTACATAAAATATCTTTATTTCAGGATTTTGTGTCCCATCATCTTCCCCCACCCTTTGATAATATCACTGAGGTGGCAGGAGGAGTGCTCCTAATCAACCTCCATTTACTGCTGTGAATAAGTACTTAGCCTAGGACTGACTCCCTGTGCCTCCCTGGGATATATGTTTCTCCAAAAGCTGATTGAGGAAAGGAAAGCTATACTTCTGCTCTGAATCTCTCTCCCAAAAGCTCATCCTTCTCTGTTGATACCAAGGTGATTTCAGCTACACTTTCCAGTGGAATGTTACCAAATGGATAAGCAAATGGAGGAGCTGCTGAGTCTTCACAGGCTTTTTGATGGTGTCCATGGGTCTTGGTCAACTTCTGGCATGAAGCACAAAAGCTGTAGAAGACCCTGACCAGTGACTGCAGGACCGAGAGGAGCAAGTTTTAGAGGGATGGCCCCAAGGTGACCCAGATTACAGATCACTAAGCCAGCAAAATGCCAACGTGTTTTTTCCCTTAGTTTTCTGATGATTTAGTGAGTTGAATCATCTTCCTGGGAGGTCAAAGCAAGGTGAGAATGGAGAGGAGAAGGAAGAAGAGGGAGGAGACCTATCCCCTTCAGCAACACCAGTCTCTTCAACTGAGCTTTGCTGCTCAGCTAATCACTCGATTCACATGAAAAATCAAGATAAATTTAGAAAAACTGTTTGACACTGAAGACCTACTCATTCACCACCTCCACATATCAGTGAAGAACAGTTTATGCATGCACAGTTTCCAATCACTTCATATGTATTTCAACAGTAATATTCACGTCTGTATCTGGGGTTTAGTCCTGCTCAACAAGAAACAGATTCTCAGTCCCTGTCAGGTATGCAATTTTTCTGTGTGGGTACTCTATTCAATGTGGTCCATTCAGCAGGAACTAGTTAATTTACTTGTGAGTTAATCCGGAAAACCTCTGTGGCAGTCTGAAACAAAGACGGATTGATGAAAAAACAGACACAGCAGTCATTTATTTGGTGATGTGGTCTGAATAAGAGAAGAACAGTAATGGGTTATTTAAACAAGCTTGCTTTATTGTCTTTGTGCTAACAAGATTCCGCGACACTACAGAAGGAGATCATCAAAAGGTCCAGTAAAGTTCCCCGCCCTTTAGTGTAAAATTTCACCAATTTCCTCCAGGCAAAAACAATCTGCTGACTAGTGTCATCTGTCCTGTGCTGCAGAGGCTCTTTCATGAGACTTCCTTCCACATTTTACTAAGGGAAGTGAAGGAAGAATTGTTTACAGGACATATAAGCATGTCCTTTTGTATAACACTACATATACATGCACATACATATACTGGGATGTGTGTATGTGTGTGTGATTGCCCACATTGTATATATGTGTGTATATATATATATATTCATGCTTATATGTATGCATAAAAATATTAAACTAGACTTATGAAAGAATAGTTTAGAGTTGGTCAAAATGGCAAAGCAGGAAGTAAGCGTGTACATTTCTGCTACTGTAATCTCTCTTTAGGTCAAGTATGCTGGCAGTAGGAAAAACATGGCCTTGTCAGCTTGTATTTGCAAAAAGTAAACACATTCTGGTCGATGCCATCTGCCCTATTGCTGTGACTTAGGAACATAGGATGGGTAATGCCAGAATGTTTTAGTTAGGCTGTCCTATCTAAGGCAAGTGAAGGTGTTCAGTATTTGATATGTGGAAAGTTGAAGATATGGCAGAGGAGACCAACAGAGAGAGAGATCTAGAAAACATGACCTATGAGCAAAGATTAAAAGACTTGAACATGTTTATCCTAAAAAAAAGAAAATATTAAGGAGAAGGCAAAACCATAGCCTTCAAGTAAAGATGAAAAGAGAAAAGGAATAATTTGTCTCTATAACCATTTTTAGTCAGATAAAGTCAGACGGTTTTAAGGAAAATTTAGGTCAGAGATTACAAAAAGTTTCTGCTGGAAACAAGTGTGTATGTATACAGAGAGGAAATGTGATTTCCAGCACTAAGGTGTTCAAGAATAAAGCAGAAGAGAAATGACCATGGGGGGCCCAAACTGTCATTTTGTGTAGAGGACTGGAATTCTTCAGGCTCCTGCCAGGCTCCTTTTCTGACTTTTTGGTAATTTTCAAGCTATTTTATCTGGTTCAGTGCTTCCTGACTAGAAAACTGAATTGGCATGTATAAGGGACCCTTGGGATATGCTAGGGAAAGACTAAAACATCTGAAGTTCATGCATCTGCCACACAAGTGTGATAGGCCCAGACAAGAAGAACACAGATCATGAATGAATCTTTTTGGTGTATTATGTTTGTTGGTTGGAGACACTGAAGTTGGCTTTGTGTGCACATGCAATGGAGAAAAATGCTCCTTTATTTCCTGAAACAGGGAGAAATGCTTTAAAACAAATGTTCTGGGTTAGGATTAAGCTTGACAAATCCAGGAAACTGAGAGTTAAACTTCTCACTCTTTCCCACAACTGAAAGCTGTTGTGCTTGGTCTTTGATGCATAGCTCGAATTTTTGCATACTTTAGGTAATTTAGAGGATTTAGGAAGTCTTGCTATAAATATTACATAACAGTAACATTCTGTTTTATTAAGACTGAATACCAGGGACTTTATCAGGGACAGACAGTGAAGTTTGAATCATGGCAAAGGGTATAGAGAAAACCATGCTGAAATAGATGTAGAAGCAATTCAAGCATGCTAATATATGCTATTTTTTTTACCTTCAATTCAGCCTGCTTTCTGCTGACCTCCTATTCCAAAGGACCAAACTATGTTGCAAAACCAGAAAACCAAGTACTGCAAAATACTTCTTGGACCTTCTTGGATGTGTTAACTCAAAGACTGCTTATGACTTCAGTGGATTTGAATCTTCCGTATGCGTGATTGCAGTGCATGGTGATATGTAACCAGCAACATGATTTATGTTCACAGTTTTGGAGGAGGGGGAGGAATCATAGAATATACTTCTTTGGATAGGAGTGCATTATTTTATTTTAGCATTTTACCCTTTCAACACCACTGTCTGTCATGTTTTAAACAAACCAGATAAAATAGAGTAGTGGACGAGTCTTATATACACAAATGACAAGACCATCAACTCTTTTCCCCCAGCATGGCCACAGGTAGCTCCTGAGGTTGAGCTGGTATCCTTGGAACTTTCCAGTCAGAGATTTTGCAGAAAAAAAAAGAAATAAAACCAAGTCAGGAATGTGAACTTCTTAGAGAGAAAACAAACAAGAGAGAAAGAGGGTCTTCAAAAGAAAGACTGCTAGTAGCAGGACAGGTGGAACCCAGTGAACATTAGATGTGCTCTCCACATATAGAGCCAGCTACGCCGAATGTTTGACTCAGATCCTAGATACTATGGATGTTAGCCATCTGCAGGGAATGGTTATCCATCAGTGGAGGGATTAGCCTGGAGAAGAGGCCAACCCCAGTGTGCACAGTGCCCTTGCTGATTGTCCCCTAGCAAGCAGAACTGGGTCCATGTCCCAGTCTGTCCCAGATGGTCCCACATAGTCCATCAACAGCCCCCCACAAAACAAGTGATAATCCATGATCTATCTAGGGAGATAATTTGGGAGTGACAGAAGAAAAAAACGAAGACAGGACTGGAAATGGAGATTCAAGGTCTGCTCATGAGACTGGGCCAGAGGCAAGACAAAACCTGAGCTGACATGGGGCTCCTGGGCCCAAGCACCATCGCACATGGTACTGTGAGATGCTGACCAAAATTCAGAGAGTTTTATACAGCACTGCTGTTCAAAATCAGGTGGAGATGGGGCTGATGGGGATATTATGAATTCCAGGTGGGCTTCATTGTTTATTTGATCATCCATCATTTCAATGCACTCCCTTTCCTAAAGAGCACTCTTTCAACAGTCAGTCATATTAGATAATGTCACTTATTAGATGCCCATCCTCCTCTTAGAACTCAAATCTTGCCCAATTATCAAAACAGATAAAAAACAGATGTTTGTAAGAGCAAAAGCCTGTTAATGTGCAATGAAAGAATGGAGGGCATGGAGTGCTGAAAAGGTTAATATCTAGGTAAGAAGTAACCCCTGATGCTTGAAATTGCTTGCCTCAGTTCTGACCTGAGAGAATCGCAGGGAAAGGAAAATATCATACAAAATATAAATTAAAAACTATAGGTAGTAGATTTTTAGTTGCATGTGGGCTAAACATATCCAGACAGTGTTTTCTTAGCTCTTTACACTTGTTTGAACCAACTTGTGCTCTTGTGAACTTTTCTAAGAATCAAATGTCAAACCAAATCCAAGACTATTAAGCGGTATGCATATCCATTAGCCTAACAGCGCAAAGTAGGTTTGGATTGGCTACTTGACACTGTGAATCAAGCTAAAACAAGCATTGCTTTATTTCTTAATCACAGAAGTCAGAAGGTAACGTACATTCTTGCACAGAAAGTCAAGAGAGGGCTATCTTTGGGTTTACAGCGCCAGCTGATGCCAAGCAGACACCAGCCTTTAGCCTTGCAAAATTCACATATTGACGAAAATCCACAAGGTAATTCAAAAGTTATCCTTCTGTAACTGCAAGAATCACAAAAGTGATTTCCCAAAAAACGGATAAGTTGGTAGAAAAGCAGTCATCTGAATTTTGAGTAAACAGAAACTGAGCTAGGTTTGGGTAGATCCTATGAAATAAATATTTATGTAGCTCATTCTTTTTTCAGCCAGAAAATTGAATGCTGTGGCCCAAATAATTTTTTTTTATACCGTGATAAAGCACCAGCAAGGTGGGTCACTCACCCCAAGGTGGGCTAGATGACAACTGTAGCCACTGCTGAGACTCCAGCAGTCTACTGGGTGTGTTGCTAAAGCTATGTGTTCAGTGCTCAGAAGCTTCAAAGAATTCTATATACTATAGCACTGGCTGGTATAAATCTTTCATCTCCTATGGACTGTGGCTAACAGTATAAAATTAGATGGGAAATCTTACATTGTCTGAATTCCATGGAGAAGGCTTAGCAGGACTGTAGCTCGTGGTTCTTCGATCTCCTCATGCCTCTGATACTGTAGCAGCAACCTTCTACTGCCATCGTGTCACAACATCTAGCTGTGGTGATCACGGCCTTGAGGACTGGAGAAGAAATGCATGTAAGGGAGTTGTAGGGGAGCTAGAATCATCAGAGATTCCCTTCTGCTGGAATTCTTCAAAGGTCCAAACAGGAACAGCATCTTACCAGGTCACTCTAGCTCCATGCTTTCCTCTACATTTGTCAGAACTAGGAGCAATGGAGTCCAGTTGTAGTACAGAAACAATATTGCAGGAATAGCAGAGCCCTTTTTATTCAAAAGGAAGATTTGTAGGGGTGAAATTTCTTCTGATACGCAGGATGGGATGTTGCACTTCTGGCATTCTCCACATAGACGCATATTTCTGATTCAGCTGAAAGTGTCTGGTACATATTTCATCAGAACTGTGTCTTAAATAAATCACAAGAAAAACTCCAATGAACAAGCATAAACTGTCAGCAGCTATTTCCTCCAACAGTAAGACATTAGTACATGTTCCACAATTTCCTGTCCATAGCAGACGGTAAATGTACAAGAAGAAAGAATGTGAAATGGGTTCAGAAGCATGCCTTACAAAATAAGGTGCCTGTAGATCATGAGGCTCTTGTGTGTTTATGCTGAAGGAAATGGAAACATCACTTCTGTTTGAGGAAGCAAGAAACCTATTTCACACCAGTGGTAAAAGGTGTCACCTCCCCAAGGAGATCAGAGCACATAGAGCTGTTACAAGTCTACAGCCTGTTCACACCTCCTGGGTTGGAGCTCTGCATTGGTGGAAGAGTACTAGCTGGGAAATTCAGCTGCTCCCAACGTCCGTTTTCATGATTTTCATGTTTTCATGTTTTTCATGCTTTTTTTTTTTTNTTTTTTTTTTTTTCCTCCATGTTTTTCCTCACTGCTTATTCCTTGGCTTTTCAGCAGGCTCCATGGACATGCTCACCTGGCAGTCATCAACAGCGACTGCAAACAGGGCACTGACTTACAGTGAAGCTGGATGGTTTCTGGCTGGCTCCTGGACTTAGTAGCAACCTACAGTGGGCTCCAAGCTTGCTACTCCCTCAATTCTCCTCATTTATGCACAGTGCTCATAGTACTTCAAGAAGTACTCTCTGGGTTGTGACTCTAGCTGTTATGATAGCAGCTGAGTAAGACATTGACAGGAAGATACTGACAGCAGGAAGTCACCAGTCTGAAGAAATTATGTTTGTTTCCAGTGTCCTAGACCATTCTCCTCTTTCCTCCCTAACTTCATGCTTAGCATATATCTTGTGCCCAAGGGTAGCAGTTTTGTATTATCCTTTTTTTTCACTTCAGATTGTGCTGGGGCTGAAGTCACCTTCTCCCCAGGCATTTCCTACTCCTGCCTTTGTGAAATGTCTCTGAGTATGGCAACTCTTGCTATTACTACCATCAAATACCCTAGGAAAAACTTTCAAGTCCTACAGTTCCCAAGGCAAGCATGATTATTTATAATAAAAGAGTAAGTGGTGCCGTCCAGAGAAAAAAGTATTGACAGAGACTGTGACTCAAGGCTTAAATTTGAAGCTTACTTCGATGACCTGGAGCAAGTCTCTGGCCTCATTTTTTTTCACCTCTTGTGTTGTGACTGCAGACTTAATAGCCCTTTATTTGTCCAGATGCACTGTACCAGATCTTTTCTTATCCTCAGGAAGCCATGTAAGTATCACTGTAATGTGAAACCAAATGGTTTTATAAAGCCAGAAAAGACCACAGCAATCAACAGGTTGCCATATACAGTAATAAGGAAAACAATAAATATTTGAAGAAGGTGAAAAAAGTTGAGCTTAATTGGTCCACTTTTGTACTTCTCCCTTTGGACTGTGTGATATGAGATGCTTGTTCCTTACTTAGAGAGGCGGAATATTTTAGGGAGCTTGAATGCAAAAAGCTGACTTACACTTCAAAGGACACCTCGGAATTTGACACTGTGCAGCCATGAGTAGTTACAGCTGGAATATTTCGCAGCACAGCAGTCATAAAGTTATTTCTTAAAGTTTAAAATTTGTATGATTGAGAACATTTGAAAATACTGTCTGTATATGGTAGATTTCTCCTATGACTGAGGGCAAGATAAGAACAAACAAGAACATACGCTGATATTTCTCCTTTGAATTTAGTTTTCCAGTGTTCTTTAAAAATCCTAGTTGCTTCCATGAAGGTCTTAAATAGAACTCAGGATAGAAATCAAAATTACTTTGATATTTCAGATAGAGTATCCAATTTTCCCCATGTTTTTAATGCTTTTTTTACAGTCTTTTATAAGCGTTATAGCCTTATAGTACCTTGCTGACCTCTCCATCAGTGGATAATTAAAAGGCCATCAAGTTCTCATCTGTCACATGGTTGCTGGGCAACAAGACCTTACGCCGCATTTCTCCCTTGAAATATTTGTCCTATTTTTTATATATTCCTGCCAGTAAGTGTGTCAGCATTCAGCCAGTTTGCTGGAGGGCAAAATGCTAGCTGGAGCTTTTTTTATATCATGTGATATTTCCAAAAGGAAAAATAATCAGAACAACCAAAAAGCTCACATGCATTGTGCTGTGAAGGGTTGCACCAACTTGACTTCCACTTTCATACCATATTTTGCTGGGTAAATTGTTTTTTGAATGGAAATGCTTAAGGACTTTTACTCCCATTTAGTAGTTCTTCCTCTTGAAAAGCCATTGAAAAGCACAACGGGGTATACAAGAATGTGGCCTCTCATGTCTGAATGACCTTTTAGATCATAATAAAAGATTTCTAAAAGTTTCAATTCCTTATGATGGTGACCAGTGTATTTTGAAAAAAAAAAAAAAAGAAAGAAAGAAAGTGAAGTCAAGTGAAGTCAAATGACAACCATGCGTAGTTTAGCAAGAATTCTGTAAAAATTCTGTCTAAAGACTCTTGGGTATATTCCAACAGCCCTTGAAACACCTCCACCTGCCTACTCCATCTTCAGATGACTTTTAAGGAAACTTTTCTCTACTTACTGAAAAAAAAAAAAGAACAACAAGCACAGAGAAAACTGAGAAAGCCCAGAGAGTAAAAGGCATTTGGGGACATATTCGGAGCTTGTTCAAATTATTGGGAATTAAAAATAATTAAAAAGAGATAGAGCTTTGTCATGAGATGCTGCACTTGCAAGGACTAAGTAGCTGACTGTACATTTTTCCACCAGCAAAGACAGAATGAAACACAGTATCTATTCCAGTAATTCCCTCAGGACTTTTTCTTTTTCATAGATTTTTTTTGCTCTCAAGGATTGTTTTTCTGTTTTTCACTCTACTCTACCCTTAGCCACTAACTGGACTGGTGAGAACAAACTGAACAGTGCATAAAGGCTGAGTATTGAATCTGTTAAAGCATCCAGCAGATAACAGGGTTCCTGCATCAACTGCCTCATCATAATAAGCATTACAAAATTGTAGCTTATTTCTGGGATTTTCTGGTTTAGAGCATTTCAACTTTGTAGCTCTGATGCTAACAGTGTATTTGATTTAAATAATAATATGGGAATAAACATCACATGAGAGATAGAATGGGTAAGAGAGCAAACGCATTTGCATACAAAGTGTATATAGTGTACTCATCATCATTTAATGTATACAGTGAACTAAATTCTCCACTTAGGTACAATGGCACAAATCCAGATCAATTTTATTGACTTTGATAGAATTCATGTGGATTCACCATAACGAATGAGGGGAGGGAGAATGTTTCTATGCAACAGCTTCTTAGGAAAGTTACTGCTAAATTTTTGATATTTAATCAAGGTCTATTTGAGTGAACTGTTTCAAGCCATTTCTACTGAAAGCTTTAAAAGACATATTGCATATGTTCTTGTAATCCAATAATTCAGCAGGAAACCAGCAGATAATGAGAAAACGTACTGCAGGAGGAAAAAACGTGTTACAGCACTTAATGGATAGATTTGGGGAATATATCTTACTCCTTCCCTGCTCCTGCTCTTAAGAAGAATACTTGCCATGGCCCTCAGGGACAGTTACTCTAGACCTAGGTATAGTGCAGCACTTGGAAGAACAGGCTCTTCCTCTATATCTAAGATATTTTTATTCTCTCTCTGTCCCTATGGGACTGGTCTCAAATACCATTTGAGATGCTTCCAGTGCTGCAAGCACAGCTCAGGCCCTCCTCTGACCTTCCAGGGAGGACTCCTTCAGCACATGGCAATAATTTGAGTCCTCCAGATGTCCTCTGGTCCAGAGGAACCCGCAGGCAGCTCTCGCCTGGTACCAGCTAATAGCTGTTGCTGTGGGAACAGCTGCCTAGAGTAAGGAGAGAAGGTAACAGCCTTCGTAGATGCTTTGAAGATCCAGGACAAGGAAAGAGAGGTATAAAGAAAGCAGATGAGATGAGATGAGATGAGATGAGATGAGATGAGATGAGATGATGAGACGAGATATGAGACGAGATGAGATGAAGGGGAGCTGAAACCAACCATTCTGCTCTGATCTTGATAGTGATATATTGCAATCTGAATTCAAACACTGACTATCTTTTGCCGTTTCTGTATTTCTTGGTCACTAGGGGAAAGTTTGCATAGTTTATGCATGAAAATGCAAAGTGTACTACAATTCACAAAGGACATGAGATTACTAAATGAACTCTAGGTGTGCTTACTTCATTAATCTTGTGAACATGAACTAAAAGATGATGTTTAGAAAACAGTAATTAAGGTTGTTGTTATAGGGGTAAATAATGTAATTAATTCAGATTAAGTTTTTCAAGTGAAAATATCAGTATTTGTGAATGGATGCTTGTTTACCTATGTAGCTTTAGCTAGGAAAAGATTAGATGAGGGAGAAACTGTCTTCCTAGTTACTGAGTCTGTGCTGGTTTTATCTTCTGCTGAGCCAGGGTGCACAAGACTCAATTTAAATCCTTTCTTTATTTCAATGGAAGTGAGCTCATATCTCTTATAAAAGAGAGCTAATGCCAGCATTATTGGTGTTTTGCTGAGAAATTCCTTGGACTGTCATCGTTTCTGTTATTTCTGTTTCTGAGGCTGCTCAGCAAACCTACTGTGCCATTGTTGTAATATTGGAAAAAAACAAACAGAATGAGTGGTAAGGTTGCAGAGTAGTATTGGCCCATTACTTGAACAGTATATTTTTTTACTAAAGAAATAATAACTTTCTGTAAACCAGAGAATTTCTTCATATTAAAAAACCCTAGGCTTTAAGTTCTTACTCTAAACAACCATGATGGAAGTCGTAATGTTCCTTGGCTTTGTTAAGAGTTAAAGGTTGGCTGATTTAAACTGAAAAAAAAACCCAAAAAACCCACGCTGATTATTTCACAAGTTTTGGCTCCACAGTTAATTTTCTATAATGAGAAATGTCCCTTCTAAGAAAAAGAATTTCAATCCCTTTGTGCCTGGATTTACTCTGCCAATTAACTTAAAAAAAGGTTCTAAAATCACCAGGATACATAGCCAAAATCTCCTCTCTAGTAACTTTTTATGTCCCTTCTGCTGACACCAGAGACCAATGTATTTTTCCTTTTTTTCTTTCAAACTTGTCCTTACTTGCCCTTTTTTCCCCCCTGACATTTTGTTCTGGTTCCTCACTTCAGCTCTGTTATTTGAGGGTTATTCACTCTCTGTTTTCCATGCTCAGTAAGAGCCTTCACGCTTTTGAGCTGCCAACATCAAAGAGATTGTAGCAGCTCAGCAGAGCCTTGGGAGTGCAGAACAAAGACATTAGGACTATGAGGATGCCGCATGCAACAATCTTTGGCCAGCTTCATTGCATCAAGCATAGGAGCAGGGAGGAAAAGAAAGACAGTTGCTTCCCAGGGACAAACTAGAGCTGAGCTTGCACCTGAGTAAGGACATAACTATTCTGATAATGTTTTGGATTTACACAGTTGCCTTATTTTTGTTTTCTTTCTGGTTCATCGCCCTATAGATTATTTTCCAATTACTGCCTTGGAAGCTTGTCTCACATTCTGCTTCTACATTCTGTGGAAAACAAGATAATAAACAGATCTGTTGGTTTTACTTCATTGTCTTTACTTAATGATATGACATCAAACAATCCAGTCCTATGGGGTGGGCTTTAATGGGCTCATGACTCTGCAGAAATGTTACTGATTTCATTTTCCTGTAGGAAAGCGAGGACTCCTTCCATAGGAAACTATGCCCCAAATAATGATATGTAACAGAAGAATGTCTTGAGGACAATGTCTTTGACTCTGCACCAGGTATAAGAAGGCTCTTTTTTGAGTAAGTCTCTAAGTTTTGCTGTGAATATTATGGAAGGTCTACAGAAATATAGGCCCATCACTATTGAAAGCTTTAAAAGGGGACAGGTAGCAAAGAATCCACAACTCCCTGTGTCTCTCTTTCCCTGTAACTGTAGTTATGGGTGGTCCATGGTAGGGAAAAAAGCCAAAACTTCAGTGTTTTGCATATGTATAATGTAAAGAAACAGAAAAAGTTCCTGCTTTCTCCTCTGGTTGGCCCATTAGGTTCTGGTTCTCCAAGGTGTATCCCTGGGTATGTGCCGAGACCTCAATGGGAGCAGAAAAGGTAAATAAAATGCCATGTCCCACCTTCTCCTCCTTATTAGGGGCCATGCAAAGGATTTGTGCATAGAAACACTCTAGGGAAGAGGGATTAGAAAGTGAGAGTCAGAGTCAGCTAAACCAAAGGAGAACTGTGTTTTAAACAATTCCTCATTTAACCAACTTCCAGCATGAAGTTTGGATATAACCTGGGTAGATTAAACCATGTGTGGAATAAACAGCATTGTTAATGCAGGGAAAATGAGATTAAATATTTCTTCTTGTAAAAATTAATGATTAAAAAAACCTTTTGAAAGATATTTGAAAGACAAAATTAAGGAACCTTTATTCATTTGCAGTAGTCCTTCAGTGCATGCTGTTCCTTTGCAACTTCCTTTCTCCTATTTGACCCAGAAAGCCTAAGAGATACATAAACCAGTGGGTGTTTCCTATGGTGTTCTAGATGCAAACACAATGAAGAACTGTGACAAAGAAAGAGGCTATAGGGTTTAATAAAAGTTAAAGAGATTCATATAAGTTGACAGGAATATAAGTAACCCAGATTCAAATGTGCCTGCATACAAATTCAGCCTCTCAGAAAGGAAGGTTATCTACATTTTTTTCAAAAAATATCCCTAAAAATAATGGTTAAGGGCCGTACTCATTCTTCTTTGAGAAACTGTGATAAAATCTGATTGTAGATCAGAGAGTATAAAACATGCAATCATGATAAAACAGCAAGGAAACCAAGACAAATTGAAATTTATAGTTATTTGTAATAACATTTTATTTGGTGTACAGATAGAAATGTATTCAGTTCTGGGCACTTCAGTCCGAGAGAGATACAAAGCTACTCGAGGGAATCCAACAAAGGGCTACAAAGATGGTTGAAGGACTGGAGAACCTCTCCTGTGAGGAAAAGCTGAGATAGCTGGGACTGTTCAGCTGGAAGAAGAAATGGCTCAGGGGGGTCTTATCGATGCGTGCATATGCCTGCCAATGGGGTGAAAGGAGGATGGAGCTAGTCTCTTCTCAGTAGTGCCCAGCAACACGACAGTCAGAGTCCAGTCTTCTCTGCACCTCTGTTGGGAAAGCACCGTTCAAACAATCCGTAACTATCCTGAGCTTTCCTCCTCTTCTTTTTGGAGGCTCATTTATTGTGCGGAAGAGCGCTTCAAAGGTTTTCTCAGCCTGCATATGCTGTATTCCTGCAGCAGTAAAAAGAGTTACTCCAAACCCTGGATGGGACAGGGGCCTGGGAAAGGGACCTGGATGAAGGTTGGAGATGCATCCTCTATAGGAAAAATTCAAACTTCTGTGCACTGATTCTCCAGCCCCAGTATGTGGGTGCCAGAACCTCTGTCTGCTAGTACCTGCTTCGTAGGTTTCATAAGGCATGCCAGAATATTCAGGAAAATTGTATTTGTTGAGTATTGTATAATCACAGCATGAAGGAAGAATAAGTTAAGATTTTAAACATAAGATTCCCAAGTTGTTTGAAAGATTTCTATTTTCATCCAGCTGTCTGCTGGATTTTGTCTTTATTTGAATTGGAAGCAGTGAAAGTGTGATTCCCTACACTGTGGTGATGCAATTGCAGGATGCTATGGAATGAAACCCTATGGCCAAGAACAGATTGTGCTGTATGAAGGAGTGAGGATGCTGGCAGTTCCCACAAATGAAAAAAATTGTGATTGGGTTCCAGTCAGGTGGTATGTGGCTTAGGCAACATTTTCAAAGTGTTTTTTGAACAGAAGCCTAAAGCTGGAGTGAACTGAAGAGTTATATGGGAGAAGAAAATCATTCCTCTTGTACGAAAATAAATGGCAAAAAGGAACAATGTCAAACTCTTGACATTTTGGGCAATATTTTGCCCTGTGGTGGTTTGAACCACTTTTATCGTCTCAGGGTGTCCAATAAAGATGATGGAAAACTGAACAAAATTAGCAGCAAGTGAACAGTTTATTACAGGGTGTTTCAAATAGGGAAGAAGGGATAACCCATAGGGACCCCAAAATTACACAGAGAAACACTTGACACGCAGAAAAAACAAAAGGGAAAGAAGGACAAAAACCAGAAAGGGAACTGCTCTCTCAGCTAGGTGACTCACTGAGAAAAACGGGGAGGGGTAGGGAAGCCGTCTCTCTCCCTCCCTGTCTGCTGGAATCACTCCTTGACCCTTGAAGTTCTCTGAAAAACACAAAAAGACGTGAAAAGCGACCCCTTCCCACCACCTACCCAAAGGGCTACTTGCTTTCAAGCAGGGAATTGCTTCTGTGCCAAGAGAAATGCCCGGGGGCCTCAGACTGAGGAGGAGTGGTGCTGTGGGCTTCGCCCCCGGATTGAAAGCTGAAGAGAGAAGAAGGGCTGTTGTCCTTGGCTTTTTAAGCCCTCTAGTTCTCGCGTGGATCTCGCTGCCTTCTTCTCGGCCAAACTGTCTCTCCATTGGTCAGCAGGGCCGAGCCCCACCCTGTTTTCCAGTGTTTTCCCACCAAAAAATCACGCACTCCGGACCCAGGCGCCATCTTTGTTTTCCTGGCCGCGGCATTTTGGGAACACCCGGGCGCCAGTACGGTGCCAGGGCTAGACCCCTGCTGCTGTCCACAAGCAGCTGCCACACTCAGGCTCCCTGCCGTGGCTGGTCTGGGGCTGCTGCGCCACGCCGGCAGCGTGTCTCTGCTTGCAAGCTGGGAGCCACTGGGACTGCACTCAATGTGCCGCCGCGCGGCGCGGCCATGGCCATCCCAGGGCTCTCTCACAGCTGAGCTGTCAGGCCGCTGCCCGCGCCGCCTGTGCCGGGACTGAGGGACTGCCACACAGCCCGAGACTGCCCCGGGTGGTGCACGCCGGTGGCTGCAAATCAGCATGCTGCCGTCCCCCGCATCGCGTGGGGATCGGCACTGGACCCGGCCGTCCCAGCCCCGGGAACGGCGGGGGGCGGGGGAGCAGCCCGCACCAAGAACACCCCCTCCGGCCCCGCGCTCCCGGGGAAAGCGGACTGGAGTGAGGGCTACCCTGGTCCCCGGCCCAGGAGAGTGTGCGGGAGCGGAAGCAGTCCCTTGAAGGGAGAATTTCCCCCCCCAAAAAGCCCGAGGACACCCTCAAGCACCGAAGACCCCTTTGATGACACCCCCCGAGATCCCAGCCCACCTCAAACCGCTACATGCCCTTAAGTTACTGTCCAAGTGTGTTCCTCCTGCATCTCCAAGAGCACCAACCAGCACATTAGAAAGTGCGCATTATGGATTTTTATTTCACATGACCCCTTTTTCCGCTTCATCACAAACGGAGGTTTAAGAAGTACAATACCACACAAGAGAAAAGGGCACCTCATGACCAGCATCTGGAAACTGAATATAGGCAAGGGGCAGCATGCACACAAGGATATTTAGGGGGATATATAATACCTGATGATGTACAGCCCAAAGGATCAAATTTTAGCCCCTTATGTTTTGAACATAAGCTCTTTTGAAATATGTAAATTAACATGACATAAATAACCTTAAACTAAAAAACAGAAATAAACCCTAGTTTAATTATTTAATTGACAGATTGTATTGTCAACTTGACTAAATAAAATGTAGCTTTCTTGCACTTCCTCTTTCTGGTTCCCACCCAATGTACCACCATATTTGTCACAGAAGTAGGGTAGCAGAAGCTGGTCTGGTTTGGATTACAGAAGACTTCAAATCAGTTCTTGATTCAGTTCTAGTTTTCCATAGTCAGTGCACGCCTGAGTTCTCCAAAAGATATGTAGAAGTAATGGTACCAATAACACTACCTTTGTCTGATCTGTCTTTACAGCATAGTGTGTTACTTCACACACAGTCCAGACTTGTGAATAAAAATAACAGCCAACAATTTTATCATCTCCTTAATGTTAATGAAAATCTCTCATATGCCCTTGTAATTGAAGATGAATGACGATCATTATAAAAACTTGAGCAGAATTCCCACCTCCCTCTCCTGTCACAACAAATTGCATCTTAGTTTCACCAAAGCTGCCTTTCAGTGGATCACAATACAGGATCCATTCAGTTTGGAATGAGTCTTTGCTGCAAATCCTCTAAATCTGCAGTGTGACATTTGCCCTGCAGGCACTGACTATGGACATCAGAGACAGTGCAAGCCCTGTACTGGCATTTGGGAAAATAATAGGCTATCCATCAGGCAGTAATTTTCCTCACTCCAGGGTCCAAAGATGAGAAAAGGTTAATCCTACAGGCCTAAGGGAAACTGCACTGCACAATAGAGTTCACATCGCCACATGATTGTTATAATTTCTTGAGTTGATAAACACTGTTGTTGATAACCATCTCAGTTTCTGAGGTAACATTGTAAAGTGAACTCAAAGGTTGGTGCTGAAGAGTTATTTGTTTTTGCAGGGGTACTGTGTAGTTTTGTCTGTTTTGCTGTTGCAAGTGCTAAATTAAACACGATAAAGGCAGAGTCTTGAACCCTCAGGCATCTATGACAAAATGCAAATTTCCCACTGCTTATCTACAGAACCTCAAACTCTTTGTTGGGAGCTCTTCACTCTGGAGAGAATACTGAATATTTGATCCTCTTTCCCTTGATGGTAATAGGGCTTTAACTTCATTGACAGCAGATGCAGGCCCGTAAAAACCTTGTTTGATCGAGTTATTCCTAGCAAATTTTAGCACCATGTGATGAGACTCCCTGCCCCTGGAATACCCCTAGATGTTCCAGAGCCCTCCCTAAGCCCAAGGTAGGTGTCATGGACAGAACTGCAAGGCTGGTCAGTGAGATGCATAACAGGTTTAACTTCAGAAAGTAGCACACTAAATTGCTCTTACAGTCCAAGTACATCATCATAACAGTTACTTGCCTCTGCTCCATCCAGCTGTTTCTTTCTCTCTCTTCAGGAGAGAATAGAGGGTAAAAGGGGTGAGTTTGGCAATGAAGTCACAGCTTCACAGTCTTAGACAGAGAAAGATGAGAGCAATTTCCTTCTTTCTTGTCAAAACTGGATGTATGTGTTCAAGTGGCACTACAGGATCTGGAGCTTGTTGTTTGGGTTTTCTGGGTTTGTTTGTTTGTTTGTGTTTTGTTTTTCCCAAAGACTATTCATAATCTCTATACATGTTTAAATCATTCTTCTGGCTTATAGGCCTGCACGAGTCCTGGGCATCTTTTCTGATTACTTGTGTACTGAATTGTTTGGAATTGCAGCATTTTGTTTCACTTTGAATTACAAAAACTACATTTGGGCAATATTCCAATAAAAGCTTGCAGAAATAAAAAACATGTTGTTTTGAGTTTTAAAATATTTAGCTATCACTATTTGCTTAGTTGATGTAAGCTCACAAAAAGTTTAACTTCAGTGACACTCTTTGCTTCTTTGGAATTACTGTTGTTTAGACATTAGTTCTGGGAACCTCTATTTCCTGAAGGTTTCAACCTGATAGATTTAAATTGGTCTATTTGATAAAATTGGTGAAATTAAAAATATTTTATTTTTTTCTCCAGTTTTTTGCTTGTTGTATAACACTTATTACGTGATTTAAAAGCTCATCAGTATCATATGGCAAGAAATGTCTTCAGCAAATCTATATATTCTGTCTTTCATGGTTGCTGAGCTGTGGCAGATGTTTATGCTAAGCAAATACTGAGAACATAAAGAAGACATATCACAAGTAAGAAGCTATTTGTGAAACAGAATGTGTTAATTTTCATTTTACTGCAACACACTAGAGGAGATGAAGTCACACTAAACCAGCAAAAGTGATAAAAGCTTTTGTTGTTTGTTCTTACTGAGCTCCAACAGTTTACACCATGCTAAATGCATTAAAGAGCATTTTCTGTTCCGGTGTACATTTCAGTGTATATTGGAAATCCATGGTCCTATAGGCTTTCAAATAATAACACAGTAGTCTCTTTTTTGTTTTTGTTAATATCTTGATTAAAACACCTTTAGGATCAACATTTGTTTGGATTAGTCTTGTTGCAGAAAGCAACAAAGTGTATATCTGCTTTTGGCTTCACTTTTGTGAATCACTCCTTAAAAATATACATCTATGTACTTGGAAAATATGTTTGAAGGAGTTACTAAGAGTTTTTTTATCCACATTTTGCTGTTACTTTCCAGTTGTGTGCATCCAAGATAAGTACTATTTCTATATCACAAGGAGCAGCACAGAATGCAGCCACTGTGTAATGCAAGAAAATTTACCTAAACCTTACATGTGAACATTTACCATATATGCTGTTAGAGCAGGGGCTGTGTCTTCAGAGCTGTCTGGTTGGAAGCAAACACAGCGAGGGTTCAATTCTATTGTCATACTTAAGTATTGCTGTTAATATGTGAACATAGTATTGATGGGAAAAAAAAGTATCTTTCTTTAACTTCCAACAGCTCTAGAGTAGAGATAGAGCGTAGGTTGGAGGACTATAAATTTTATCCTTCCATTCTCTGTGAACAGGATGAATATTCCCAATCAATTGCAGCCGTGTGATTGTATTAAAAGCAATCAGATTTCACAGGTACCACAGACAAAATCAGTGCCTGAGTACTTCAGCATTTGTGATATTAATGTTCTTTCTCTCTGATGTTTTTACAGCCTTGAGAGAACTCTTTTATTTCCATGAGGACACATTTTGTCATGAAGGGACAGACTTTTGTTCTCTCCCCATGAAGAACTCTTGTAAATTCATTAGCATCCAGAAAAAGTGTGGTGTTTGCCTGAGGCAGAGTTAGTTGTCTTCACCGTGACTAATATAGGGCTATGTTTTGGATTTGTGCTGAACACAGGGTTGATAATATAGAGGTATTTCTGTTGTTGCTAAGCAGGGCTTACACAGAGCCAAGGCCTTTTCTGCTTTTTATACTGCCACACTGGTGAGGAAGTTTGGGGTGCTTGGGAGGTTGGGAAGAAACACAGCCAGGACAGGTGACCCAAACTAAACAAAAGGCTATTCCATACCATATGACATCATGCTCAGAAGGAGAACGTGGAGATGTTTGGAGGGATGGCATTCTTGTTAAACTGTCTTTATCTCAATCCACAAATTTTTGGCTTTTACCCTTCCGTTTCTCTCCCCAGTCTGGCTGGTGGGGGAGTGAGAGAGTGGCTGTGTGCTGCTTGGCTTCTGGCTGGTGTAAAAAAGCAACAGAAGTAAAAACAAATATAGAACAAAGGTTCAAGCCCTTTTTCAAGCTGGAAGCTGACTTCTATCCCTCCTGGTCTTTGGAAACTCAGTGGAAGTCAGCAGCTCTGGAGATTGTTTTGCAATTGTTTTCCCTGAACATTGCTGTAGGACGTGTTTAGCACTGCTGAGCATTCTGGCACGCAATGGTCAGTGTCCTGTGCTAATGTCCTACTCTTTGTCCTTAGTTATTGGGATTCTTCACTGAGACTACCAATAGGACTGACAGTGCTTTTTATTATGTAGACTATCTGACCTCTGAAGCTTGGATTGCCATGACCTAATCCAACCCACTTTGAGTGGGCTGCAGAGCCAGCATGCACTTCAAGAAGCCCTCTGAGAGCCACAGCCATGAGCCAGATGCAGAACAGAAAACGTGCTCAGGGAGTGAGTTTAGGAAGTTCATAATTACACTTCCTCGTGTATGTTTGTTCCCCAAGTGTCTCTCAGCACAGCAAGCAGGCCACCCTCGGCTGCATGTTGTTTGCTGCCATTGGGGAAAATTTTCTCTATGGATGCTCAGATCAAGTGATGTAGTGGTGATTTCAGCTGTTCAGAGCAGAACTGTTTTTGCAATGGCCTTGTCAGAAAACTTGGTCCTCAGAAATTTCATTTTAGCAAAAATGGTGCATTTTTAAAAAAAATTTTCACCCTTGTTAATGGGGTTCCTTTTTTTGCAAAGGGGAAAGAGGAGTATGACTTAGATAGCTAAGCTGGGCTCTTCCTGTGACCTCCAGTGGCCAATCAGCACAGGTTCACAGCAAAGTTTTCCACAGTAAATCCCTTCAATCAAATTTCATCTTATTTAGTCACATATTTAAGAGGCCCTCAACTTTCTTTTAAAACCAAATGTGTCGAGTCTGCCCTTCAAAAGAGTAATTCAAAGCTCAACACTGCTTGAACAATTAAAATTATAAAATTGGAAAGTAAGCAAAAAAGACAAGTAAAGTATTTGTCTCATGGTTATAGGTGTTTGAAATTGGCAATATCCACAGTTTTTTACTATTCTTTAGAGTCTTAAAGAAATAACTGAACACCTTAGCATCTGAAACTAGAAAGATTTGCATTACTGTGGCCTCAGTCCAGAGCTTCAATTATACTTCTAATTGCTCCTGGGTCTCCTGCCACACTCTCCTCACCCACAATAGTCTTTACTACAGTCCTGAGGGTTCACAGAAACACCACAAGTCTCCTACTGCTGAAAGAATGGGGAAGGAAGTATGGAGACATAAGAACTACTTCACAAAATCAGTAGGACTCTTATGCTTTTCTGTCAATATCTAAAAACTCTTGCTCAGGCATAGAGTGAAGAGCAATAGTACTGTTGCTGTTGGATCATAAAAACTGCTTTCTTTTTTTTTATTTCCTCTACATAGTCTACCAACCCCAGAAGGCTTGAAGTGATTCTTGACTTTCTTCTTCATGCTTGTGATTTTTAAAGAAGCTTCCAGTGACATCTTTCTCAAAGGATGTCTGAAGGACAAGGAGGGGAATGCAAGTGATGCCAGGAGAGGAGCCAGTAATAATCAGGGGAAATGAGCTTGCAAAGAGATTCTCTCCTGTCTGTCACCACTACTTGTGAGGAAGGGAGCAGCACTAAAAGGAAATGACCTGCTAGATAGTTTCTGCTTCTAGATCAATAAACAAAGTCTCCGCACTTCTCCTGGAAGGTATTCTGCTGTCATTGTGGACTGACTCTAGCATATTCAAGTCAAAGTGAGAAATAGTAGCTAACAGCAGCCACTTAATCATGAGCAACGACAGACACCCTGACTACTTTTGAATCAGATTTTTAAATCATGGAGCAGATAGAACTGCTGAACTCTTCCTACAGAATGCAAATTTAAGGCAATTTGTTACCATGGAGTCAGATCTGGAAAAACAAAGAATCAAATTTTTCCTTTGTAATGTAGAAGATTTCTGCTTTACAGAAGGTTCTCCATTGCCCAAGGTACAGAAAGGTAATTGTGCAATGGTCTGAACACAGAATTAAATGCAGTAAAATCTGAAATGAAAAGAAGTCCTTGGAAGAAAGAGAGAGAGAAAGAGAGAGAGAAAGAGAAGAAAGAGAAGAAAGAAAGAGAAGAAAGAAAGAGAGAGAGAAAGAGAGAAAGAAAGAGAGAAAGAGAAAGAAAAAGAAAGAGAGAGAGAGAGAGAGAGAGAGAGAGAGAAAGAGAGAAAGAGAGAAAGAAAGAGAGAAAGAGAGAAAGAAAGAGAGAAAGAGAGAAAGAAAGAGAGAAAGAAAGAGAGAAAGAAAGAGAGAAAGAAAGAGAGAAAGAGAGAAAGAGAGAAAGAGAGAAAGAGAGAAAGAGAGAAAGAGAGAAAGAGAGAAAAAGAAAGAAAGAAAGAAAGAAAGAAAGAAAGAAAGAAAGAAAGAAAGAAAGAAAGAAAGAAAGAAAGAAAGAAAGAAAGAAAGAAAGAAAGAAAGAAAGAAAGAAAGAAAGAAAGAAAGAAAGAAAGAAAGAAAGAAAGAAAGAAAGAAAGAAAGTATAATCAAATCTGCTTGCAGTCAGGACTTTATATGATTGCATATGTGGAACCAGCAGCAGTTTGAGAATCTCCTGTCTGTTGACTTTTGTTTCTTTGTTTACAGTTTTAATAAATAACTCAGAGAAGTTTTATTTGGTAACTCAACTCCTATTGATGCAAAATTTCCGGGAGAGTTGGTCTGACAGTTCTTAGGATTATTTAAATAAAAAAGCTGAGAAGTTGTCTTTTTAAGCTTGTGAAGAGATTTATATCTTTCATGCTGAAGTGGTTTGATGCCAAACGAACAGTGTAGGCTCCACAAGCAGAATTTAAATCTCTCTGGGGAATATGAATGTTTGGCACCTAATTTGTTAAAGATATCTATTTCTAGTATCTCCTAAGAGGCATTCAGAGCTTCAAAGTCATGAGTCTATTCTGGCTCACTCTATGAACCCTATCTCTTTCCACTACATTGGAAGGTCATCAATAGAGAATAACCTAGCTTTTGTATCCAAGTCATGTGCCCAACATTTTGATGATGTCCTTTTTCTGTTAGCTTTCTTCCATTAACTTTTTTTATTTTTTTTTTTTTTTAATTCTGTGTAATGGCTGGGTAATTTTATAGTCACTTTTTCAATCAGATAATGGGTGGCATATTCAAATTTGTTTTGTTGCCCAAAGTGACAGTTTGCACACATGGGAGTATCTGGACCATCAGTACAGACGTCAATGGAAGGCTGTAGAATAATTTACCAAGTAAGTGATTGCTAAGGATATTGTCTTTTTTTTCTAAGTTATATAAAAGAACAAAAACTGAACTGAAAGCTTTCTTTTTTTTTTTTTCTTCACTCATAAAAAGTAGTTGTTTTGTGTATTTACGTGGTAATGATTTGTTTAGTATATCCTTTCACATCCTATTCTGCTTTTGCAGTTCTTTGGCAAGTGATTGAGGCCTTTTTTGCATGCAGCACAAACTTCAGTTGCCACCTACCAGAAGTTGAGTTTGTGGAAATGAATGCTGGAGAATTTGGTGGGATACTCCTAGGCTGTAAAAAGCATGACATCACCCTGGAAGTTAAGCACTAAATTAAGGAAAGTGAGATGCTTTCACAGACTGAAGAAAATTAAAAACTGAAAAGGAAGAAATGTTTAGAGAGCAAATTGAAATTAGAATATCCTAAGACTTATGTCAGCATTAAATTTCACTGTGGGGTGGGCTCAAATTTAGCATTGATCCCAGGCAGGGCAAGATGTTTCATAAAAGTCCTGTAAGATGGAGCACTCTCTAAAACTGGACAAATTCTGTACATCGTTGCGACCCAAGAAATCAGAGTAATAAAAGGTGCACAACGTTTAATTGGAGTTGGCAGTTAAACAAAACATAGCAATGCTGTCATCTTTAAACTGATACAGTTTAAAATAATTACATGGTAAAAGATTCCCCACTGTTTAAATGCAGACATTCTGCAAAAATAAAGACAAACAATGACTCCCATGACCATGGGGCATAGATTGCTATTTTTTCCTTCTATTTACAGTGCAGACCATAGGAGGGAAATTATGCCAGGAAAGCAGCTCATCAGTTTTCAAGCCAGGGGTTTCAATCGCAAATGCAGTGTGACAGCAGACATTTTCCTCTGTCAAAAAATAAAAAGTAACTCAAAAGAAAGAAAATTGGGCCTGCAAACAAATTGGTGATTCAGGAAAAAAGACAGAAGAAGGACTCAGTGAGCAAGAAGCCTGAGATGCTGCTGTGTGTGATGAATGCATACAAAACAAGAGGGCTTGGTCATTGACATGTTTCTGGTTTTGATTTGTTGAACAAATGGATGCTTAGGGAGTAGTACAGCTGCACTTATCTCTAATGGTCTGCATCCATCCAGTTCACGTCCTTCTGAGGCACTAGGGCATAGCTGTACCATGCTTGGCAGTGCCAGCTCTAATTGCTATTAAAGGTGAGACAGGCTTTTAGAGACACAAAAGCTTCAAACTATCAGGGTTCCAGAAGGGAAGAGGACCTTCTGATCTATACTCACATGCTGTAATTGTATATATAGCACCTGCCTGACAGTTGGACTGCCTGGGAATTCACTCTAATATTCAATTTTCTTCCTCAAATTACTCCTCAAGGGTTTCTGAAAATGTTTTCATGAAGTTCTGGTATGTTCTCACTAGTGTTTGTGGTATCTTCAGTTGCTTTCTTGTGTATGAATAATACATGCCTCTCTATGGGTGTAAGTGATCTACCTGGGAATCTGAAATATCTATTACTATTCAGATGATCGATTATTTTCACTGTTTCTTTTTATTAACACCCTGCATACATCTGAAATGCTTACATACAGGCAGAAAAAACTTGCTCTTGAGGCAGTTATGATGCAATTAATTGTTACCGGGTTGAGCAAACTCATGTTCCAGAGAGCCAGAGAAAAAAGGGAAAATCTCTTCCCCATTATTTGTTTATTTTTAGCAAGTGATAGCATCATAATAACTCTTCACTGAAGATAATTCATGTTCCAAGTTCTCCTTCAACAACATACAACCAAAATATCCCTCCAAAATGTAACTGTCATCAAGAAGGTTGAATGCATCAGAGAATAACTAGATTTCTGTCCAAGTAAACAAAGGCACTTCTGGGATTTGATACCTGATGCCTAATTGATTTATACTTCACAGCATTTGCACAGTGCTGTACCACATTGGTAAAGCCAAGCATCTGATCAGCTTTATAGCTTTTTTCAACTACATAACTATAAGAAGACTTATTAAGAGCTTCTTGCCAATGAACAAAATATGCAGTTACCAAATTTTTTTGAAATATTATTATGGTCATTTTCAAAGGTCTGAGGGAAAAAAGTCATCAAGGAAAAGACTACAGTTTTATCCTTATCTATTGAGACAAGAGTGTAACTGGGTAAGTAAGCTCATTGCCCTTCTCCGTTGCCTTGCCTGGTAAAGGACAGCATTCAACTGATTTGTTTTGTAGTGTCACAGTCTAATATTACAGCTGGTCTTCTAACAAGTTACAGAGAAAGAAGGCAAACAGCAAGCTTTTCCTATGTCTGTGACAAAATTAGAAACGTTCTGTAAGGGTGTACAAAATACTGTGTGTTGACCTAGTTCTCACCATGCTCACTGTCCGACTGCATTGGCTTAGTTTACCTGGAAATGTGAAGAGAAGAAAAAACTCAAAAACAAGCAAAAACTGAAGAATAGACTAAGATAAGCCACTTCTCAGCAAACATTTGACAGTTGTTAAAAGACAATGCCAGGACAGGAAAATGCCTGGGGGTTCAAAGATCTAAAAAAATTATAAAAAAATATATCTTCTGGCAGATTTTAAAATGAAGTTTATATCAAAATAAATATTCTTTAGCTTAACAAGGCTTCTAAGTTATTGAATACCCCTGCCTCTGACTTCCAAAAGAATGGCTAGGGCAAACGTGGTCCAATGTTCTTTGTAAACACTATGGATGAAAAGGGCACTGAAGCAGGAGGAGTCGAGGGTTTGAGGAATCTCATCTTCAGATGTAAGCGCCTGGTCAGAGACTGTCTAACAAGAAATGAGAGAACATGTAACTGAACAGAAATGGCCTGTAAGAAAATAGATTTGTTGGTAAACTAGTTACTGCTTTTCAAGGAAAAAACTAAACCTCTGTGCTAGTCAATAGAACAAAAAGGGATGATCTTTTACTTTATTATTTGCAAACTGGTATATATAAAGTAATAAAAATATTTTAGTGCTACAAAAAAACCCTTTCTGACATTTAGCTTAATTTTCCTGCCACAATTTGTTTAGTTGCTTTTTTTTTGTTCTAGTACACTCTAAAACAAGAATACATAGCTGTTGCAACACAACTAAAACACAAATAATAACAGATCAATTGCCTTTCTTTCACAAGGGAAGCCATTCCACAAGGAACAATCATCATCACAAACTTCCTCTCCCATCCCAGCAACCTCAAAGAAGACTCAATCCAGTTTAACCCTCCCCCTCTTCTCCACTGTCTGCCCAAACAGAGGAGATTTACAGTGGGCAGTCATAAGAGCCTGAAATAACCTGATATCCCTCCTTTGCAGCCTATCTTGTCCTTGTACTAGATCTTGAAATGAAGTCATAGCTCTACATTTGTGACATCTCATTCATTTCCATGGAAACAGATTACCAGTTCACAAGCATCCATTTATGGCTTCACTGCTACATAAAGAGGAGGAACTGATCTCTATGAAAGAAAACTCTTCCTGAAAACAGAAGCAATAGACATGGTTTCTGATAGAAATAGACGTTCTATCACACTTCTCATTTCCCTTTAAATTCCAATTGACATGCCTGGGACTGGATGCATGGCTGCACTTACGTCTTTGTAATTAGTGATGCATTATTCATAGTGATCCATACCAGCTCTGAAAGACATTATTTCAGTGCTCCATTCTTCCTCACTTTCTTTTATTTCTCCATTTTTATTTTTTCTTTCACAAGATATTCAAGTCATAAAGAAAGCATCCTTCCCCACCTTCCATCTTAATTTTTCTCCCATCATCCATCTTAGTGCTTAGAATCCTCTCCAGCATTATTCATCCCACATTTCTTTCAAGGATCCTTTAAAGGTGTCTGTTTTAATTTTGCATCTTATGTCTTTTATCCTAATTTACTAAAAGGCACTAAGATATACAGAAGGAAGTAGAGGCTTGTCATGTCAACCAAAATGAACTAGATTCTGTCTAGTTCAGTAGTGTGGTTTGACCCAAATCTTTCAGTCTCAGGGATTATCACCAGCATTTTCCTTGGATTTCTCTTTCCATCTTTCCATCGCTTGGCTGGATTGCTGTAAATTAGGGCTGCCCCCAGGCTGTTGTGATTTCCACTCAAGCTGCCAATAGCCCATGGAGCTATTTGGATAAGTTGATGCTGGCTGCAGCATAGGCTCACCCCAACTGTTCATCCACATCTTTTCATCTAGAAGCCACAGGACACTGAATGGGAACAAATGTGAGGTCATTTGTCTTCATAATTGCTTACAAAGGACCTTGTTGGTCCCGTGCAAGTGTCTCAAAAATATCTCCCCTTTCCAAGTGACTCTGAACCAAATGGCCTGGTGTGAGCTACACCTGTGCTCTTCTTGTGTGCTTCTTTGCTATAGAAGGGTTTTTTTCCATTTTCCTTGCTGCAGCTGTTCATGCTGCTGATGAGAAGTTCAACAGGGCAGGACCTACTGTTCTTTAGAATCTAATCCAAAGTGACCTACCCTCGTAGTCAAGCTGTAGACAGGATGGACTTAATCTGAGATCTGACAGAGTGCAGAAGCAAGGGACAAGAAAGCATTGACCTAATGAGTCTTTCATCTGAGGAAAACCGCCCAGTGGGGAGACTGTGGGATGACACAGAATCAAACAAGTGTTTGAGCTCCAGTTGAAGGTGAGGGAAAAGGGATGTTTATAAACGAGGAGCAGCTGTACACCTGCCTCTGAGTCATTCAGCAGGATATAAATACAGAGTGACATTCTGTTCTAAAGTTCTGATATTTTAATATCTAATATATTCTGATATTAAGTTCAAGTCAAGAGTGAAGTCTGGCTATTGTACTACCTGCCTTCTAGATGACATCACGCAAACAGTGAATGTGTTCAAAGACAAGCAGTGAAGCAGATGAGGGGTCTGGAGCACAAGTTTTATGAGGAGTGTCTGAGGGATCTGACGTTGTTTAACCTGGCAAAAAGGAGGATCAGTCAGGACCTTATTGCTCTCTACAACTGCCTGAAAGGAGCTTGTACTAAGGTGGGTATTGATTTCTTTTCCCAGGTCATGAGGGACAGGATAAGAAAAAATGGTCTCAGGTTATGCCAGGGTGGGTTAGGTTATATGTTAGGAAAAAATTACCCACTGAAAGGGTGGTCAAGCATTGGAACAGGCTACCCAGGGAATTGGTTGAGTCATCACCTGAGGTATTTAAAAAACATGTAATGTGGTGCTTAGGGACATGGTTGAGTACCTTGGCAGTACTAGTTTAACTGTTGAGATCAATGATTCTAAAGATCTTTTCCAGCCTAAGTGATTCTATGAATAGAGGAACAGGGGTAACAACAGAGAAGGTGGAAGAGCAAAGTCACAAGATGTGATCCACATTCCTTCCTTTGTTTCTCCCAGGAATATGTATTTTCATGCACTCAGTATCAAAGATATGAAGATCCACTGTAAGTCAGAACACCTTAAAACATTACCATCTACAAATTTTGGAAAACAACTTTAAACAGAAGATACAATGTATATGAAATTAATACATGCACAAAAAATATGATAGCAAAATAAGAGACTATTCTGTTGGTGTAACGATATGGCCTGTGGTCATAAAATTTGGTCCCAAGCAAGGCCATGGAACTACTTGTCTCAGTAATGATTGCAGGTTTGTGCTGTACTTTGGTAGCTGATTATCAGTTTGTTTTATCAACTAAATAACTCATGGATGTTACATGAAAAGCTCATTTTCATTTTGCTGGGCATCATGGAAGCTTCTCTTTTCACCTTCTTTTTTTTAGAAGTTTTCATCAGCTGATTTCACAAAAGGCATAAATAAGATGTGGGGCTTTGTTTCATCATATAGCCCTAGTGTAAGACTGCATGCCCATGCCATATCCTATATACCTGTAGTTTCCCTTCTTGAATCCACTTGCTCAAATAGTAATACCATGTAATGCAGAACGGCTCCCCTTTGCCCAAAGATACACCATTATGAAGCTGTGAGTGGCCAACTTTCCTTTATGCTGGCTCAGTTCCCAGCCAGAGTGTACTTCAGTGTATCACAACAAGGCCCAGCCCTAAAAGCTTCTCACAGTTCAAACATGCTTGAAGTTTTGCATTAAATGAACCCAATGTTTCCACATGACACTGATATGTTCCGTATGGAACATACTGGGCTGGATGGGCTTTGTGTTTTCTAAAGCAAGGATAGCAAAATCTGAGTGGTTAGGTGAGTGTCGCAGAGTTTACACAATACTTAAAAGAATGGAGGTTATACCAGTGTTCAGACCACCACTGAAGGTCTGCTGACACATATAGCTACCGGCATTATGTAATTTCTGAGAAAAAAATCTAGAGCTGTCGATGCTGTTAAGCAGTCTCTATTACTTCACTGAACTTTCCTGGGGCAAACATTAACAGTGATGCTAAATTATACATTGACAGAGACACAAAAATGTACATTGTAAAATAAATAATTTTCTAGACTAATTTTGACTCTTTACAGCAGCCTCCAGTAGTATCAGAAAGCAGTACAGACCTGCGTGAATTAGCACTTGGCTCAAAGGAGTTGGGTATTGTTATGCTCTTTTCAAAGAAAAGGGAAGTAAACAGTCAAGACCAATGTTCTCAGTTAGTGTTAACTCAGCTCAAGTACTTGCATTAGAAAAGATTAAACTGAAATTAAACTCCACATCTTTACTGAGATACCTACAATACTTTTCCAGAAACACATTCCTGAGAGCTTCTTGCTACTCAAAACTTTTTAGCTGTTCATCATTAAGTGTGGAAGCTATCTGCTGTCACTCAAAGTATCCTCTAGATGCTCTTCTATGTGCAGAATGGCTTGATTTTTTTTCTCTTATCTATATCAATCATCCAAACGATCTTCCATGACTTGCTTAACCCAGATTTTTTTTAATGGGTGGCTTCAGTTAACTCCCTTGAATAAAAGTACCTAGATAAATTACCAGCTTTAGGAAAAGGTTAAATATCTGTGGTACCTAGTTTACTTTGGATCTGCCTGAAAAATCCCCTTGTGCTTTATGGTCATTGGTGTCCCAATGATAAAGGTGATAAAGGTGGCTGAAATTACACAAAGAGTAGAAGAGACATGTGACCAGCCACAGCAGTGGATCCCTGGTAGATGGAAGCCCTGCTGAAACAGGGTTCTCTAGATAAACAACAAAGTCAGCTTTCTGCAACCTACAGCAGTTTTATTCTCCGAATCACATTGTCAATTCAAACTGTGAGAGATAAGTGTAACTAGCAAAATATGGGGTCATGACTTCTCCTTCTATGGGAAGCATTACATTTAATAAAGTGTTTTTTCATCCACATAAACACGTAGTGTACCAATAACAAAGGCCCTTATGTTAGTAAGAATTAAGCAGTTCTAGCTGCCATTTCTGCCACTCTGTTGCTGTGGAGCTAATCCTAACACAGGAGAAAAGATCCTGCCTTTTTGCTTTATCCCCTGGACAACCATCCTATATAAACAAACTGCTACCTTATTCCCGTTGAAGGAAAGAGGCCCTTACCAATGGTGCCAGAAGGGCTCAGTTGAGCCTGTGCCAAAAGAACAAATGGTGTCAGCACATTTCTTAAGAATCCGGATGACAACATCACAACAACACATTAGCCTTGATATAGAAACACAAAACTGCATTATAATTGTCTGACAAAAATGTGCAGAGGCAGATTTGGTTTCTGGGTCACGAGGGGCAAAATATAGTATGTTCGTAGCACAGACTGTATTTTTTTAATCTTTTTTTGTCCGCTGGCCATGGCTTTCATTCCCTTTGACTTAAGTATTTGTCTTCCTCGTATTCTCCTCCTGTACAGTTACCTCCAGCTTCACTAGCTTTTCAGTTTTTTCCATCCTCATCTCCCTTTCCTTTAGTTTGGACAAATCTATTTGTCAGGTCAGCAACATCTTTCTGTTTCCTTTTGTATTCATGGGACACTTCTCTTTGTCCCTCCTTTTTTTTTTTTTTTTGCCATCTTTGATTTGTTTCTCAAAACTACTGTTCTCCTTTCCCAAATTACTTCTCTGTATCCCAACACCTTCAAAAGGAAAAATAATACATGATCTTTCTCATCTTACTTCTATTTCCACTCACAACTCTTTCCTCTCTTCCATACCAGCTTTTTCTCCTGCTTTTTTCTCCTCATACCTGCACTGTCACAGGATGTCATGGTCTCTGTAATGTGCTTTTTTCTTTTTGATCATGTATTTTCACTTTCTTAATGCTTTTTCCACCTCGTACTGCAAGGTTTGTCTTTCCTGTACTAAAGGTACTTTTGACTTCCACTTGCTCCTCCAGCTACTGTTCTTTCTTCCTTTAATCCCTAAAATTACAGAATAATCTCAGGCCATACTTTTCAATTCCATCCTCGACTCTCCAAGCTGACTTCTTACTCTTGTATTCATCTGCAGCCACATTTAATGTGGTTTTATCAATGTCTTCTAATCAAAATGTTAAAGAATCCTTAGATATGCCAGTCATATCTGTGAGAGGCAATCCTAGTCTTTTTCTTGAAATTGAAGCTCATCTCACCAGCTGTAACTTTGGTGTTCCCTGACCTTCTTTCTCTCTTTAGCATATCTGTCAGAAGTGTGTCCTTGCCTTCCCTTAGCTCTCAGTCAGGATCCTAAATATTTCTGTCCTTGCTTCCATTCTCACTCACCTTTATATCTTACCTCTGTTTAATCTCGTCAACAGAGCACAAATTCAATTATCCTCTCAATACAAATGACCTACAAATCTCTTTCTCTGCCCAAGACCTCTCCTTTAAAATCTTAGTTAAGTATCATTGTAGCCCCAAATTCTCATTAGCTGCAATACTGTTAATCCTGTTTGTGAGTTCTGCTCTGCAACAAGCATTAACTGTCTGTTCCCTGAAATCTCATCCTGAGGTAGCACATCCCCATTTATCTCCCAGTCAGTGATGATGTCTGTTAGCTCCCACTTCCAGCTGGTTCCTGGTATCACTTTGCAGCATTCATTTATTGGTTACACATAGTGCAATTTAATTTTGCTGGGTATTAAAAGTCTTTTTAGAACTAGATTTAAAATTATACATACTTAAAAGTTTACTTCCCAGCTGAGCTGCAAGCTATGTGGAATTTAAAAATAAATATTGTTTATTTATTATAAGATACATATTAAAAATATACATCCTCTGTCACTTGAGATACTGCCTCTTATCCAACTATCCAACACAGTCACTTAACATCATATCTCAGTCAGTTCAATGAAGCTTTCTTAAACAAATGCCTATCATCATCCAGCTGGATCAGATGTCCGTTTTCTCAGTGCAGAGAGTTCTTCTTGTGCAAACCCTTACCTTGCTGCCACCTCTGTCTCCCTCTTCTGCAGAGATCTTAAGCATTTTCTCAGCCTAGTTCCATCCTACCTGTTTTTGCTTCTAATCAGCCCTCAGTACTTGCCCTTTCATAATTTTCTTGTTCAATCTTGAAATTAACAATTCTATGCTGTCTGCTAGGCAGCCCCCTTAGACTCAATAGACACTCAATGGACAATCCATAAGTATATGCAAAAGTTATTTCTTTTCCGCTGAAAGCTATCTTAAAACATTCCTTTCCTGGATAGTCTTGGAAAAAAACTTAGTAAAGCAACGCTTCTGCAGTGTTAGGGAACCAATATGGACCAATATTGCTTCATTGTTTCTCAATTTGTCGATCTATTTATTGTGTCATGACCTGCAAGTCTTTTGGATTGGGGATCATCTGTTCTGTCCTGGTACAGGATGTTACAAATAGGCAGAATAGACAGCTATCACTTACCATGTGAAGGAACAGAATTTCTAGCACATTTTCCTGAAATAAACTGTCAACTTCTGCTAATATTATTCATCTTATGCAGGAAAAATGAAGAGTGGGTCTTGTAGCAAGTTTATTTGCAATCTTTGGTAAAGGAAAAAAAGTTTAAGTCATTTTCCTGTTGTTCTCAGAAAGTTCTCTGAGACAGCAATCCTTGATGTGCAAACACAGTTGATTGAAGCTGGGGATGCATTTCCAGCCTCTGCCCCATGATGTGCTCAGAGGTGAGGAAGACAGGTCTCTGCTTATTTATGGTGCAAGCAGAGGTGATAATTTAATCTCCAATTCCAGTTACTTTCACTCATAAAATAAAAAATAGATATCTAGACAGAGAAATGCTGTTTGCATAAATGAAATAGCTGGATCTTAGCAGCAACATGGGTGTTTGTCCACAAGGGCACTCAAATGTAACAGGGTCACCCAGAAATCTTTAGCCTTATTGCTTTTGATTGCAATCAGTTGGTGGTCCTCTGGCATTCCAATAATTTGGATGACAAATAGCACTTTTTCAAGTGTAATGTACCACAAAGATCTGGCAGTATACCTAACAGACTCCACCAAGGATAAGCTACAGAATAGGAAAGATGGACCTGGAGCTGTGTTACATTTTCAAATAATGAGACATCATTCTTCTGAATCATTCCAAAGGATATAAAATAGCTTGCTGTTTTTTTTTTGTTTTGTTTTTTTTTTTTTTTTTTTTAAACCCATGGATAAGAAAATTGACTATAAACTTGAGTTCCAAACACTTTATTTTTCAAACAGGCATAGATGTCTAAGGAATACATACTTCTTTCCTCTGCTCTGGACACCCTCAAACGAGTACCAAAGAAGTATTAGTACAGAAAATGTACTACCTCCAGTAAATGACCACAAGACACATTTTTCTGAACTGGTGTTGATTCAACACTTGTTGAAAAGACGGCAGAGCTGTGATGCCACCTCTGACACATGTTGTTGACACATTGTTCTTCTCTATGGGTAAGAAGTTTTTGTATTTCTCAATTAAAAAAAAATAAATTAAAAAAGTGCATGAGAAAAGCTGTATATCTACTTATATGAGAGATTGGATCTATAAGGTGAGACTATTTCAGCTGTTTGCCCTTCAGGCCAAGTTATTGGCAGCTCAGCGTACACACAGACTCTGAAAATTGGTCTGCAGAGAGAAAGACTGCAATTGTAATTTAATATTTCATTGTATTAATTATTCGAATCATGCTTATCAGTCCATGTTTTACATTATCTCCCACCATATTATAAATAATTCTGGTTTGTAGAATGCATTTTATATATATATATTTCCCAGTTTAAGAGGAGTCAGATATTCTAGTTAGCTTAACGTTAGTTTAATACTAGTTATAGAACTAGGGTTCATTTTGGTGTTTGATCATTTCAGTGTATTTTCAGCTTGGGATATAATTCACTTAAGTTCATGCTAAAAGGGGCAATAAAGTTAAGCAGCAGGTGGTCATTAGAAGCTTATATATCTCATATTCAGCACACATATGCATGTTAATCCTAAATAAATTATAATAATCACAATTTCATTATGTGGCTGCCCTATTAAATTGAATGAGGGTCTAGAATTAACAAACTAGTCTGAGTTTCACCATCTGCAGTTCAGACTTTGCATGTCCTGCTGTGTATTTTTAAAATATTTAAAATTGAAAAGTTATAATCACCTATGGATATTAAAAAAACCTCTGACAGTTGGCACTTATCCACTATTAATGACTAACCGGGGGTCCCCTTCACTTGTCTGTGTAATTTAGTCATCATTTAGTGATAAATTATAGAAAAAAATATTTTGTTGTTAAAAATGAATGGCAATAGTTTCTGACATGGAAAGGTGCTGAAGACCCATGTCTTGACACTGTCCCACAAGACATCCTTGTCCCTAAAACAGAGAGGCATGAATTCGACAGATGGACTACTCAGTGGATAAGGAATTGGCTGGACGGTCTCAGTCAAAGTGTTGCTGTTGATGGCTCAAAGTTCAAGCGGAGAGTGGTGATGAGTGGCTTGCCTTAGGGGTTGGTACTTGTACAGATGACGTTTAATATCTTTGTTGGTGACATGGAAAGTGGGATTGAGTGCACCTTCAGCAAGTTTGCTGACAACACAAAGCTCTCTTGTGCAGTTCACATGCTGGAGAGGAGGAATGCCATGCAGAGGAACCTGGAGAGGCTTCAATGGTGGGCCTATGTGAACCTCACGAAGTTCAAAAAGATCAAGTGCAAGGTCCACCACCTGTGTCAGGGCAACCCCAGGCAGAAATACGGGCTGGGCAGAGAATAGATTGAGAGCTGACTTGTGTAGAAGGACCTGGGGATGTTGGCTGACAAGAAACTCAAAGTAATGTGCACTCGCAGCCCAGAAAGCCAACTATACCCTGGGCTGCATCAGAAGAAGAGTGTCCAGCAGGTCAGGGAAGGTGATTCCCCTCCCCTCCCCTCCCTGCTGAATGTTGAAGTAACAGAAGTGGATGCATGTTTTCCTTAAGATGAATGTCTGATTCTACCATGAGAAAAAGACTCATTCATTTTACTGAAATTTTCCTAAAGTGAAATCTAAAAGACTAGATGATGCTTCTGCATCCACATACCCTCATGAACCTTCATTGTCTGTGGGGCATTTTTTATGGCAAGTATGTTTTTTTTAGCATTCTGGAGATAGCCAAATGAGAGAGATCCATGTGGGAATGGCAGATATCACTCAGGAACTCAGGGAGACCTGTGTCTTTCTGGAGTGGCAGCTAGAAATGAGATTGCACACCTTGGAGCACATCAGCTGGCAGTAAACACCACTTCAGATAACTGAAGTCCGTTGACATTTTCCACTGTGTATTCAAATGTGCATTTTGAATGTGTAAAAATACATAAAATAGGTGGACCTTAGCCATTCTGTTTGTAAATTGCATCTTAAAAACTAGAGAGATGTTTCTTTCCAACCTCACATGCTAAGCTGTCCTTTTTTTAGCAGTCTTGCACAAATTCATCCAAAGTTTATTCCCACTTCCATCTGGATACAGAACCGAAACTCAGAAAAACTAAGCTATATGTGAAATGTTATGCAGAATTTCAGTAATTCCTAGTATGAAATGAACCTCACAGGTCAGGAAAAGTGTTTTCTTTCCCTTCACTGCGCATCATTATTTTTATTACCTCTCCCTGCTGAGTTATACATTTCCTTCTGAAGGGTTAACTGAACCATGAACTAGTTTTAAATCATCTCTATCTGTAATGAGTGGATATGGTTACACTTCTGTATAAAGGAGAATATTCGTGTTTTTCACAGACGTGGGAAACCAAATGTAATTAGAGAGAGAAGTGGTACAGGCGTTATAACTTCTGTTCTCTTTTTCTATGAATTACCCTGAGAATCTCCCTGAGGCCAGGCACAGCAACTTTAAGACCACCTAGTGACTGAAATAGGGAGGGAGAATTTAGTCTAAAGCAACTGAAAACCTGGAAACTAGGTACTTGGGACCATCTTATTATAAAATAAAGTATGTGGGCACAAAACATTAAATTGTGCAGCTGGGGATCTATAATTCTCAGCCTTAGGAGCACAAAGTAAATGGAGGTTGTAAGCAGGGCTACAGCATCATCCAGAAAATGCTTGGCAGCCATTTCCATTCAAGAGCCAGGGTAAAGTACTTGGGGAGCATTTCAGCTGCACATAGCTGCTTTTATTTGCATGGCTTTGGCAGTATAGTTCAAGCAAGCTATGTCCCTCATTCTTCAGTTTGGTTGCTACCACTTTGGTGAGTTTGCTAAGGAATCTTGTTTACTTCTTCCAAGTGCCAGGTGATCTGTCTTCAGTGAATGTCAAAACTCTCTTACTGTCACTTCTGCTTTTGTCCCTTATATATGTGACCATATAGTTGCCTGTGGCTGCTCATATTTATTTGTGCTCTCATGTTTTGAACTAAAGAAATACATAAGAGCACATCTAACTTGGAATATTGTTTTAAGCTCTTTACAAGTAATTTTAGATGGTGAAGTCATTCTGAAGAAAAATTTCCCTAGTATTGACAACTTGAAAAATTTACTTGTTAGTTAATATTGGAAGTTGATTGCCAGGAAAAAATGTATAGAGCAATGAGAGATTTAGGTGAACAGTCTTGAGTAAGAATATGATTTACATGAAGAATATGACATTGCTATTCAAAAGATCATGAGCTGCTAAATAAATTTTGAAACTTTGCATGATCATGAGACCAAGACACTGATATAATTGATATGTCCTGTTTAAGTGATATAGGGTATTTCCATGACTTTTCATGTTTCACTCCAGTTTGATGGACAGTTTTGGGAGATACTTCAGTGAACCTTGAAGTGGAGATGTGGCACGTGCGGAAAAGCACCCTTTTGATTTAAATGGCTATTACAAGGTTGCCAAAGTTGAAGACCTCAGTTCTCTCAGATTTTTGTTGTTAAGTATTTTTGCAGAGTTTGGTGAGTCTGCATTGAAACAAGAGCAGTTTGCAATGGATGTAAATGAAATTTGTTTTATTGCAAGGATAAATCTGCATTGGAACAGATTGCCAACAAGGTTATGCCATCCCCATTGTTGGATATCCATCTGAACAAAGCCTCAGGAGACCTGACCTTACATGGACCAGCGGATGGACTAGAGACTCTCTGACTGCCTACCAACCCAAGTTATCATGTGATTCTTTGAGGTAAAGTGATTCTGTGAATTACTTCTTTGAGGCGACACTTCAGAAGTAAGTCCTTCAGAAAGTTTTACATAAAGTACCTTGTAAAGACTTGGAGGAAAAGCACAGACAAAAAGCAGTTAACTGAAATGAAGGAGTAGTTATAGGTGAGAAAACTCTGTTTTTGTGAGGCAGGCACCTCTTCTCCCTTCTTCCTTTTCTCAGTTACTCTTGCCAACCACAGTAGAGATGATTTAGCTCAGTTGGATAGAACATGATGCTACTAACAGCAGGGTTGTGGTTCAATCCCTGTATGGGCCATTCACTTCAGAGTTGGCCTTGATGATCCTTGTGGATCCCTTCCAACTCAGAATAATCTACAACCATTCAAATTACAAAGGGCATTTTCCTGTAGGGAAGGTCCATAACCATTAATTCAAAGATGGAGTTCAAGAAAAAGGTACTTTTTATAAGTCTTTTAACAGAGCAAAAGCATTCAAGCAAGAAAAAAGGGAAGAAAAGAAACATTCTTCTAGTGTTTAAAGAGCATTGTGTTAATAATTTCCAATAGCTATGATCCATGTGAGGAGGGTGAACACAATTGAAAGTATAATGCCAAATTCTATACTTATGTGCAAACGGATGTCTGTGAACCTTAACTCCGGCTTCCATTGTCTGATGGAATAGAAGCTCATATTTGGTTTTCCAATCTGTTTGTCCAGAGCTCAGATCTGTAGGGTAAGATGCCCAAAGATAAGACCCATTCCCAGACAGGACACTAGTAGCTGCTATTGTTTTATCTGCTCACTTTAAACCTTTTTTTTTTTTTCCCTTTCCTCTGTATATAATCTTTTGAATTTTTATTAAAATTTTTATTATTATCACTTGTCTCACCATCATGCTTGACTTACTTGGTTTTAAAAGACATGCCTTTCAGCCTACATAGCTATGTCCACTGAAAACAGGGAAAATTAGCTCAAATGGTAGAGCGTTCACTTAGCATGTGAGAGGTGGGGTATTGATGCCTGCATCCTGCATTTTGGATCACTCAGTGGATAAGAAATGGACTGGATGGTCACACTCAAAGAGTTGCAGTCCACAGCTTGATGACCAGTGAGAGACCAGCGACAAGGAGTATTCCTCAGGGATTTGTACTGAGACTTGTACTATTTAGCATCTTTGTCAATAACATGGACAGTGCAATTGAGTACACCCTCAGCAAGTTTGTAGATGACACCAGGCTGAGTGGTGACGTTGACACGCTGGAGGGAAGGGATGCCATCCAGAGATACCTGGGGAGGCTTTAGAGGTGGGACCACGAGAACTTTACAAAATTCAAGGTGAGGGAGGTGAATCTTCCCTCTGCTCTGCTCTGCCTACATGAGACCCCACCTGCAGTAATGTGTTCAGCTCTGGGACCTCCAATGTAAGAAAGACATGGGCTTGTTCAAGGGAGTCAAGAGGAGAGCAACAAAGATGATCAGAGGGCTGGAGTACCTTGCCAAGGAGTAAAGCCTGAGAAAGCTGGGGTTGTTCAGCCTGGAGAAGAAAAGGCTAGGGGAGACCTTAGAGCAGCCATCAGTACTTGAAGGGGGCTACAAGAAAGATGAAGAGGGACCTTTTACAAGGGTATGTCGTTATAGGACATGGGGAAATAGATTTAAACTGAAAGAGGGCAGGTTTGCCTTAGATATAAGGAACAAATTCTTTACTATGAAGCTGGTGAGGTGCTAGAACAGGTTACCCAGAGAAGTTGTGGATGCCTCAACCCTGGAAATGTTCAAGGCCAGGTTGGATGCAGTTTGAGAAACCTGGTCTAGTGCAAGGTGTTCTTATCTATGGGGAACTAGGTGTTTCTGAAGGTCCTTTCCAACTCAAACCATTCTATGATTCTGTGACTCTATGAATGTGTTTGCACCACGAAGATGGGGGTATTTGTATGTTCAAAAGCTCTGAAAGTGTGGAGATGTGAGATAGAGACTAGTGGAAAACCTTCTATAATGCACCCATCTACACGTTTTGAATATCCAGTTACACAAATGACTAAGAATTGGCTTCCTTGGTGTGATAACCCTACAGACTAAACCATTTTTGTCTTCTGTCTCTCTGACCTTGTGACCTGTGAAGTGAATGTATTTTACCTGAGTGCTTTAGGTTACTTCTTCTTGTTAAGGATTTTCTACACGCCTCAGTGCTGAGGATTATTGCTTTCCTGCTCCTTTAGTGCAAATCCATCATCATCTAAAGTGTAAGTTATATGTGCCATCTTCTGCAGTTGAAGAGAAAAGAGGAATTTAATTTCCCTGAACCAGTTTTTTCAGACACTCCCTCGGGGACACCGTTGCTGAGCACTGCCAAATGTGTTCTGTGTCTAATACCTTAAGTGGAGATTTCCAGTCCATAGACTGTGAACACAGAGAGACTGTCAATATGAAAAAAGAAGACTTTCTCAGTATTCCTCTTGCTTTAAACTACCAACCCCCCCAACTATGCAAACAAATAAAGATGAGAGTCGCAGGCCTATTTATGGATTTAGAGGTCAATATCTAACATACACTGGAAAGAAGAAGCACATATTGACAAATGAGTATCTACAGAAAGAAAGCTGTGAATGCACAAATTGTTTCAAGTCTCCAAACTTTATATATGCAGTACCCTTCTCTCTACTAACTGAAATGGAAACCTGAAAAGTGCTAGCTGTTAGAATCAAACCCTGAGAGGAATTCCTAAAGGTAAAATATTACATATTCACATCACTAACAAAGAATCGTTATTTTGCTTCCAGAAATAGATTGGTGATCAGCTTATTGGTGAAGCTGATTATGCAAAAGACACACTTCCCTGAGACTGCTGAACAGTAACTGTACAAAATGTAGCTGAGGAAGTTGCCATATGGGGAGAAGACATTGGAAGCCTGGCACTGTGTGTGAAGTTCTGGTGCGATACGATAACTCAGATGAATTACTGTTGAGAGAGACAGTCTTGCAAACAAAGGGTCAGAGTTAATGATGCAAATAGCAAAACTCTTGGCAGTCATTTAATTCCTATTTAGAGAATCTGTTTTACTAAACCAGGGTTAAGCTAGTGCAAAGTCTTTACATAGCAGTTGACTTTTAATTAATTAAGGCATAGATTTTTGTAGTTATTAATGAAGTAATAGATACATGTAATATATATTTTATATCTATAATATATATTATAATATAAAATATAACATATATAATGTGTTCCATCTGTACTTAATACTTAAACTGTTTTAAAGTGATAAGGTTGTGACTATATAGCACATTTGGTGCTAAAATTATGGGTTTAAAATTTAAATTGAAACTGATTACCTTCAGTATTTGTTGTACTTAAGTGACAATAAATATGTAGGACAATATAATGCTGAACAATAATGTTGATCTAGGCTAAATGCTGTTCTTAGCCCTTGCATCTTTTCCATAACTCTCTGTAAGAGGAGCAACACATTGCAAGCACATAAATGTTGAGGTTTATATCCTTTTTTCCTCAAGTAAAATTTTCTGGAAAAATTACATTTAATAACTTGAAATTACTGGTCTATAATTCTATTAAGCTACACTTTCATATGTGGGAGTTAAGGATGTAAGAATATATTTGAAATATCCTGACCTTAAATGCTAAGCATTTATTCCCCCCTTAGCGTTTAGCACCTTAATCATTAATCATTTAGCAATGTGAGACATCCTGATAAAGTCCAGGAACTGTAATGAGATCCAAATGTGTTGTAGAAAACAAAATAATATGAAAATAAACATCCCCTGAATTGAGATTCACCATGAAACCCTGATTCCAATGAAGCTTATGTACAGCATATACAAACTAAACTTCCAGAGATCCCACTGAGGTCAGGATTTCACTCTAGAGTGATCCTTGCTGAAGCAACACAATTTCCAGTAATATTTTCTGCCATAGAAATTTAATCATGATTTTCAAACAAAGACCCTAACAGACTTTTTTCTCTATGTCACTTCATGTCTCTGTCCTTCTGCCTCACTCTTCTCCTATCTCTCTTTTTATCTTTTAGGTTGCTCCAAATATATCTATGTGAAAGTTTCCCACTAATACCCCAGAAGAATGCTTTGGATAGTAAATCAAAGTACAGAAATAACTGTATTTACATGAAACTAGTTAAAAAAATGCATTGCTTAAAATACCAACCCCAGCTCCAGATAAACTAATATCATCTCTGCACCACCAAAACCTTTGATTTTCTATTTAGAAAAATCAGCAGGTTGAATAAAAAGAGCATTTTCTAAATAGAAATTCTTTGGAGAAAAAATATTGTAGTACATTCATTGTAAATATGGAGTCCTAGATAACACCGAACTCTTAGAGATTTCTGGAGTTCAGAAGTTAAATTAACCTCTATTAACACCTGCTCTCTGGGATAAAATAATCAGATTGCAGTTATTTGAAACTTTTTCAGCAAAACTTACAGTCAGACTGAACTCAAACACTAGCTCGTGTTTTCATATTTACCCAATGCTTCAGCCAGGTTCCCCACATTTTGCAGAATTTTTATTTAACTTAGACAAAGTTTTGAGCAAACCTGGGGTTAATTATGACTTCATGTAGAAACCATGATAAACACTGTGGTTTTTTTGAATTTTGATTCAAAACTCAGTAAGACTTGTGGGTTTTGGCTGAGCATCACTGAGTTTCAGTTGTGTGTTAACCCAAAACTGAAAACAAAAATTGCCTCTGGTAATATTTAAAAAATCTAGGGCATTGAAACTGCACACAACTGAGTTTAATACACTTCTATTTGCAGTTGGCAAGCTGTCTCATGACTCTCAATGAACACCTGGTGTCAGGTCTTCATGCCAACAATATGATTTGCTGTGGTATTACAGGGTGGGGTTTTTCCCTTGTGTCTTGAATGTTGCAAGGGATCACATCACATTTTGGGATTTTCCAGTTAATATCTGGACCTGTGACACACCAGCATGATACATGTTGGTATCTTTGTGCTTGACATATGTATCTTTAGGAAAAAATATTAGGTGTCTCAAATTTCAGAGATAAAACTTCCCTGATGAAGGGAGAGGTACTTGGTATCCCCACTGCATGCCACTTCTCCTCTTTGACACTCAGAGGTTTAAAAACTGACTGGCAGCAGTAGTTTGGCTGTGATTGGTAGGTTGCTGCACAGATGTTTATAAAAAGTGGCCAAAAAGAGTAGAAGATAAACAAAGGGACAAGAAAATATGTGAAGTGACAGAAGGAATAGCAAAGACTTCATCCAGCTGAATAAGAAGCAAAGGATGTAGATATTTCAGTGGAGGAGTTCTGAAGGGCTTGTAAGTATAGGAGAGGCAAAGTAATTTAGTTATAAAAGGATGTGTAAAATATAAGGCACTGGAATCATCAGCTGAATTTTTCCCATTGAAAAGCATACTAACATGTTACTTGCCAAGTTTTTTATTTTTATGTGAATCTTAACGTTGTCCCTTTTCCTGTGTGTAGTATCTTGATGAAGTTTTGTAAATAACAACAAAATATTCCCCAAAGACCCAAATCAAACAAGAAAAAAAACGCAACCAGAAATGAAAATGTTACTTCTTCTGTACTCTATTTTTACTAGAGAAACAGGTTTGCTTCAATTTAAAAATATTCTGTAATACTACCTAGTAATATTTATGAGATAACAAAAGAGTTGGATTCAGATGTTGTTTTGTTTTCAAGGAGTGTTGTCAAAGAAGAAAAACAAAACTCAAAGGCATATTGACCACATACAACTCTGGCCTATGATTCCATGGACCATGCTCTCCTCACTGTAAACCACAAGGAGGTGAGGAAAAGGGACAAAAGAGAAAAAATGATAGCTTTGTTCTAGTTAACTCAGAGGTGGATAGACACCTCAATTGCTGATCCTCAGTGTTCAGCTTTGGCTTTGCACTGGTTGTGGTTTTCAGGGGTAATCTTCAGTTTTCAAGTCTTTGATGTTGTACAGCTAAACGGTTTAAAAAACTCTAGAAGTTCAACCCAGAAGTCTCTATAGGTTCAGCCTATGTTGTCTGTAGCCGACCTCTGCCAGCAGCAGTTGAAAGAAATTCAGGCAGGGCACCAGGCCTGGCTGCTTTCTCTGGCTTATTCCTCTGGTACTCACCCACTCATGGCATTATGGATGTAAGAGGATGCACATTTGTCTAGTTCCTCATTGTCTCTTTATGTTACCCTGCCCCTTATTGAACTTGCTGAAGGTTGTATCTTTGTCTTACATTCTCACAGATATGAGAAAATTAGGTTTATTGCAGAGTGGCATGTCTCTCTTCTGAGAAAAAAACCCAAACCTTTTAGGACTCATCCCGAAATTGTCAAGCAGTCATCCAAAAATAAAGGACCCCAAATTATATCTAGCCAGTTGCAAGTGAAAGAAAGAACATGAAATATGCACTGCAAATAAAGCATCCCAAGGCTGGGTTCAGCACTTTTTAGTGAATTTGTCTGTTGCTCAGCATAATGCTCGGCCCCACAAATCTCTTTTCTCCCTGCAATATAAACACTAAGACAAATTTCTGGGCCCATGTCTCAAGCTAACCAAATAAATTTTCCTGAGGACTGCAGGACCAACAAAAAACATCTTGCCTTTCCATCTGTTTTTGTTTCATTTTGCCTTTTACCATACATGCAGCAGTAATGTGTCATTTGTCTTTGCACATTAATCTAAAAGATACAATAAAAGAAAGGAATTCCCTTCGTCTATCTCTTCAAGAGAGCATAAGCAGGCAAAACACACTTAATGTAGCAATTCTTAAATCTGTGTTTTCTGTGCCCCCTCCTTTCCAGAGAGTGTGGTTTACTTGAATGCGCCCCTTTCAACAAATACACGTCTTCCCTACAGTCTGTTCTGCTGCAGACCCTGAATGTTCCAGCCCCTTACAGACAATCTTTGCAACTCAAGCTCCAGCAAAACCAGTTGTGAGCCCATCCAGCCTAACTCTGCCAATTCCTACATTCCATTTTAGTCTCTCACTGGCTGCTACATCATCCCTGAACTCCCTTTTCCGCCACTGTCAGCTTTGCTCAAAATATTAAAGAGAAAAATCTCTTTCTCCTTCATACCACCCCAGATCCTGATAGCTTGATTCCTGGCTTGCTTTAGCTCCCTCTGGAAGGAAAATGCAGTAATATTTTCCTTCTGCCCAAGCTCAGTGTGGTTTACCATTTTACTGTGAATTAAAAAAGTTTGAGCTTGCAGGCTGTCAGCCACTGCCTGGCACACTGACACAGTGTGGTCCAGCCCAAGGCACGGCCTTCAACCCTCCTCAATTCCCACCACCATTGAGCCTGCTAGAATAAGTATTATGCTCCCTGTAAGGTTCTCAGATAGGAGGGAACTATTGTGTGAGAAGAGAGGAGAAAAGGTAAGTAAACAGAATAGAGAGGAGGAAGACAAAAGACAGATAGACCTTTTTTGTGAGATCATTTCCCACAGCTAAAGATACATAGGGCTACAACAAGGAACTTGTTTCGCCAGTCAGAAACTAACTGACTTGAAATATGTTGAGAAGGCAATTAGCAATTATATGACAGAATGGAAGTGCACAGTCTTTAGCTGCACTATGTGAAGTTTAGGCTAGACATTATGAAAAACTTCACATTAAGAATGATTGTGCATTGGAATGGGCTGCCCAGGGAGGTGGTGGAGTCACCAAACCTGGAGGTGCTTAAAAAAAGACTGGATGTGGCACTTAGTGCTATGGTTTAGTTGATAAAATGGTGTTAGGTCACAGGTTGGACTTGATTATCTCAACATAGTTAACTGGTTCTGTGATCAACCAAGACAATGGTATAATAAAGAGGAATAAATTGTTAAATACAACAAAAAGTTGAAAATCCTTAAACAGAACTATTTAAAAAGCTGTCCGGATCAAACTTAAATTTAAAGAAGATGGGAATCGCTGTGACTTGGGCATGAAAGGGAGAATATAAATACTTTTGTTGGGAGATTTTTCATATATTCTACAATGGACTATTTATGTTTCATTTCATACATGAATGTGATGTTTTATTTTATCATAATAGCAATCTTGACTGAATACAACTATTCTCAAAGGTTTGTGGAGTGAAAGGCAAGAGGGTTATCAGCACTCTGCAGCTGAGTCTCCTGCCACGATGGCTTCACATTTGGCAAAGCAGCAGGCAAGAAGAATTGGCATAAGATCTGAGATGCTTCATTCCCAAGCAGAAAGTGCACACTATGGGTTGAAGTCCAGCTACTGTTTCAATCAACCTATGACATCAGTTGTAATGTTCATCCTTTCATTAAAATAACCATGATTTTATAAGTATTGTCCCTCATAGCAGCGCTGCTTGTACAGGACAAAAGCCTGACAGAGCTAACTGACTGGGCTCGGCATCAGCTGGGAGCAGACAATGAGAGAGTCATATGCATATCCCAGTAACTTTTCACATCTACTGGCTTCAGAGGTAATTGTGCTGCAGGAAAAAAATAGAAATAAACTATCATAGATACTTTTAATTTACTTAACCAGTCAAGTACAGCAGAGACCATTTATCATCAAATTATTAACTGAAGCCACCTCTGCTCTTTAAATTAGGGCATTTGCTGTCTAAGCAAAATCTACAAACTAAACAAAAATCATGTATAATTGTCTTGGCAATTTTTACCATCGTGCACTGAATCAAAATGTGGTGCCAACAGCAGGTTGTTGTATGTGCAAAGATAACAGTAAACAATTGTTTTTCTGTGTGTTTATCAAACATCATTGACATTCTTCTGTGAAGGAGAAGAGTTTTCCTTATCCATAGTCAGAGGAAGTTCATCATAACAGTTTTTATCTTCTGCTAAAGCTTTGAGGTATAGCTGTTCTTATGACCCGATTGGTAAGGGTTGGGCCATTGGATTTCTGTAACAAATCTACTTTGATTTGCTTTTCAGGGGAATTTTCCACACATAAAAATGGTTGTTCTGGGTGAGAGCAAACCAGACATACAGGAAGCTGTGTGAATGCAAAGAGCCCATATAGTGGTACACACCCAGAAAATTCCCTCAGCATCTGGTGATCTATAGTTCAAGCAATCCTGAAGATAGGGGCCTTCAGAAGAATTTCCTTTCATGAATTTCTCTAGTCCCTTTTCAAACTAATGTTTGAATGTTTGTTAGACTTCTTATTACACTAAAGAATTTAATAGTTTAACTGCTCATTGCATGAAGAATATTCATCTTGACTGTTTAACTCCTACCAGCTTTGTAAAACAATCACCAGTCCTAACATATAAAGAGACTGTGAGTCATTGTCCTCAGCTTTTCCAGCAATTTTCATAGGTTTTGATCACCTTCTCTCTAGGCTAAGAGAGAGATCACACCATATCCTGAATTTGATCATTCTTTCCCACCTCCCTGTCTCTTCTCTAATCCTGTTATTTTCTTTCCTAAAAGAAAGGGTGAATGGAGATGACCACACAATGTCCAAAACATAAGTGCACTGTGGCGTTATACAGTAACATACAGTTGTTTTCTAATTGCAACCTATTCCTCTCATTTCCACCATTCGTTTTGTTTTGCTTTGCTTTCAGTTGCTTGTGTTTTTAACAGAATTACTTATTTATAACCCAAAATCTTGTTTTAATCATGAAAACAGTCAGGTCAAGTACTACTTGCTGGGCAAGTAGTTGTGGGGCTCCTCCTTTCCTGTATGTACCACTTTTTTTTTTAATTATTCAGATAGCAGAGGCCTCCATTTCTCTGATGAACTAGCAATTGCTTTTTAGACAAGTTTTTATAAAGGAAATTATCTGGAATAATAAGAAACATATTCAGTCCTGTGTAAATGAGTGAAAAGGGGAGATTTCAGCACTGCTTTCACTTCTCTTTGTGCCTGGGTAGGAAAATTAGCCTTCAGGATCAAATTTGGATGAACAGTAAAATTACAGCCCTAGGCAGCGGATGCCTTTCAGCCAGCCCTCAAAAGGGCACTGCCTGTGTGCATCCCATGTAATAAAATAGGACAGGCTAAGGTGAGATGTTATTCTGTTAACTGAAGTAAATGTAAGTATAAGACAGGAGTTTTTTAATATACCATTGGAAATATCCTCCAAAGTTCTTCCTATAGCCAGGAATGTTATCATTAGTACAGCACAGCAAATCCTAACTGCTCAAGAAACTATAAATCAGATAAACAGCCACTCAGTTTAAGGTTGTGTATCAATATTACAGGACTAAGTATAAGCATGAAAGTTGGAGTATCTATTAAAAAGGAGTAAAAATGAAAGAAGCATTCAGATGACTTTCAGCTATTTCTGTGTTGCATCAATATTATTTTTAATAGCAATTGATAGATTTGTCCTCCAGTACTTTGCTATCTTATGTTGTAGTAAAATTTCCCATTGTTTAAATTCTATGACAGAGTGGTTCTCTTTTTTCAACCCAAGATGATCATGTCATGGAGTGTCCTCTAATTTTTTTTACTGAGTCATTGCATTCTCACAATATCAATGCCACCTAGAAATTAAGTGATTTGAGCTGCAAAAATTAATGAAGACACTTTTGTATCTAGGTGGTATTCTTTGATTGCAGGACTGAAAATTGAGGTAAAATGAGTCTGATCCATGAAAGTACAAAATACACCAGTGAATGACCAAATAAAAGAAAGCAGTATGGTAAATGTGGAAGTGTCTCTGCCCATGACAGGGGTTTGGATCTAGACGTTCTTAAGGTCCCTTCTTGTCCAAAATCTTCCTACCCTTAAGGTCTCTATACCCCAAACGTATGATTTTATGATTCCATGCTTAGTTGTTAACAGAGACTGAGCAAAATCACATCATTTTAAGAACAACATAACCTTTAAAAACCTTTAAAAATAAACCCAAGGACAGCAAGTAAAAAGTAGGCTATATTGTGCTTTCCACGTTATTGGAATAGCCTAACTGCTTTATTAGCAGTTCTCCTCACTTTTTTTTCCCTTCATTTTTTTCCCTCTAATTTGTTTCCCTGGCAGAGTGAAAATATGAACCAAACTGAATATAGTAACCAAAAAAACTGTCAAGTAAAAGCCATGATCATTTCTGTTTAAAAACTTCTTTTTCACTTTCCCACCATCTCAAAAGTACAAGGAACACCTGAGAAACCATCTGATCTTTATATGAAAGAGGTCTTGGAGAGATTATAGAGGACAGAAAAAGGGGCCAAGTAAAAAACTGTGCATCTGCCATCCATCAGAAACACGTGTTCCAGGTGGCTGTAATATATGGTTATGTATGCATCTAGAGAAATAATCTCGCCTCATAAACCCCCAAACTGAAAAGCTGCCTAAGATATAGATAATTTGATACTAGTATATGCATTTTTTACTGTCTAGAACACATTGTAAATCATCTCGCTGTGTTCACTGAGAAATGAATGGTGTTCAAGGTGAGAACTTGGAGACATTAATTTGATATTGTATCTAAAATATTGTACCCTCATTGCCATTAAGTGATCTATAAAAGATTGAGTAGTTCAGCTAAATAACCTTGGCTAACTATCACAAATTATCGTTCATTCTCTCATCTTATGGCTGAAGAATAAAGGTGATCATCTTGCTAAAGTTCTTTAAGCTGCAAGAACTGTGCAGATCATGTGCAAAAGGCCATTCTATGGAATTTGGAAAATTACTTCTGTGCTTATGCTTCCATGGGAGGGAGTAAAAACTGCATATGTATTGTTTGGCAAACTGTGTTGGAATGACACTGCTCAGTTACTGTAGGGAAGAAAGCCTTCTTGGGCATCAAGAGTTTAAAAGGTCAAGGTTTAAATCTACAATCATAGAAAGATTTGGGTTGGAAAGGACCTTAAAGATCATGTAGTTCCAACGCTCCTGCCATTGGTAGTACACTTACTAGACCAGGTTGCTCAAAGCCCCATCCAGCCTGACCCGGAACACTTCCAGGGATGGGGCATCCACAGCTTCTCTGAGCAATCTGTTCCAATGCCACTCTCGCGTAAAGAACTTTTTCCTAAAATCTAAGCTAAACTTACCCTCTTTCAGTTTCAAGCCATTGTCCATTGTCTTGTCACTATATGGTCTTGTAAATTGTCTCTTTCCCAAAGGGGAAATCCTTGGGAGAAAAAAAAAAATGAAAAGAGTAATGGAGAACTGATAATGAATGACACATGTCATGACAGTAGATGGGGAGAAAGGGGATAATTTATTTATTTATTTATTTATTTATTTATATTTATTAATGAATGCTAAGGTAAAGAGAGTTTTAGACAGACAGTAACATTTCCAAGATCTGGTTCAGGACCTGTAGGAATAGGAGACGAAATGTTTAAAACCACTTTTACAATTGCATCACACGGTAAATTGAGCAGCAACAGTTGAAGCTAGCAAAAGGGTAAGATGATTTATATCCTGTAGTTCAAGAAAAGGTAGTGAAACAAATAGTAAGTTTTTTGGTAGATGTTTTTGTTATTCAGTAAGAACGAAACCAGTGATGTTAGAGGGCAAATACCTCATGTTGCTCTGAGTTCTAGCAATTTAGCATTGGACTTTGAGCCCAGCTGACTGTGGTAAATAGCAATAAAAATATGTTAAAGACCTTATACAGCATGTGTAATATTAATAAGCAATATTTGACAAGGCCTCAAGGAAGGACATCCATTTCAGAAAACTGTGACCAGCAACTTTAATAGAAAATGCCTAACCGTCATCTAAACAGGCAATGCAACAACTTCAACCCAAGGCACAGAGGAATTACTTCTCTTTCTTTAAGGCTGATGCTGAATTGATGCCGGAAGGGACCCCTGATGATCATCCCACCCCTTCTCAAAGCAGGGACAACTTTGAAGATGGAAAAGGTTCCTTAGAGTTGTGTCTAGTCATGTTTTGAGTATTTCCATGGACTGAGATCTCAGTTTCTATGTTCACCTGTTCCAGTGTTTGACCTTCTTCACTGTGAAATGCCAGTAAACAGTGGAATATGCAGTTTACTGAGGCTGGTTTCAAAGCCATTTGTCTGTGAGCTAATTGAGGACTTAGGTCTGACAGCTACTGGCAGAAGGGACTGTCAAATATACAGACATCATCTTTTGTTGTTTACCAGTTTCCTGCCATTACACAGGAGACATTTGCAATATCTTAGAAATTATTTTGGGTATGGATTAAAGGGTTGTCTTCCTCTGGTACTTACTGAAATAACTTGCTTTTCCCTCTTGCATTTACCTCTTGGTCTTCTTATCCTCCCAGCAGAAAATCATATCCCCACACAAAGTGAGATGTTTTCTTGCTGTCTTACAGCACTGCCACACCTGGAAAATGAATTGCCACACAAGCAAAAATCGTAATGAAGAGACAGAGCCAGATTCAGTAACAGATTCCACGGGAAGCAGAACTATGTGAAAACATTTGCTTGGCTCCATTTTACAATTGACATAAAGTTGTCCATTTTGGCAAAACTGAATTAACGAGAAAGCCAGTTCTCTCAAGCATGGGAAGGAATATTTCATATTAATAAAAAAAGACCTTCCCAGTAAGAAAGTAATTTTGAACTGGGAACTGGTTGATTCAAATCTGCAAACCTGAGCAAATCTGGGGGAATAGAGTTCTAATTTATACAAAGGGGAAAGTAGAAAGGAAATACACAGAAACCTGTTGCATCCTAGATCAGTAATTTTTGTGAGCTGGGATGATGCTAACTTCATACCCTATATGCCTTCATTTTACATGATCCGCAGAGGGTGCAAACCTGCTGCGTCCCTGACTGAGGCTTTCGTTGTGCTTTTGCAGAAGCAACAGCTGTCCAATCTGCCAGTTCTGTGTAATTCTACCACTGGGGACTCATGAAAATGACAACATTTTTCATAATAACATATCCTAGACTCCTTTGTGAAGAAGGCATTGCCGGACCACAAAACATGGGACCTAGCTTTTACTGCATGTCAAGTCACACAGCTGATCCCACCCTGGCTGGCAAAAAATTTGTACTTCTCTTTCCCTCCCCTTTCCATGATACCACACAGCTCCTCTGTTTGTCTAGTGTTAAGCAAAACAAGACCCCAGGTCACAAAAGGAACGAGTCCTAATGGTCATAGGAATGATAGATAACATAGTGGGTATAAAATCAGCCAAATCAACAAAGGACAAAGCAGATACTTTTGTTTCAGTAAAAAATAGTAATTATTTTTGTGTTTCTTAACCACATATTTATATGCCTCCTTTTTTTTTTTTTTTTTTTTAAAGTGAACTTCCATACTAGTGGTTACTGCTTTGCCAATGATGTCTGGTCCTGCCTGATAACATCAAGCTATGTAAAACAATGTAGTATTGTCTACAGTCTGCTATTATAGTAAGTTAACAGTTGCTATAAACAGAAAGGCTCTTCGTAAAGAAGATGAACCAAAGATATATTTTGTATTGAGCACAAAGCAAACACTCCAGCTGGCAAACATTGCAGGAATAGCTTGTTCTTTCAAAAAGATTGCATTGAGTTTGCACTGCCAATAGTATACACAGAGTCATTGTTTCAGTCTCAGCAAGAGAGTTATTTATACAGTTTGAATGAGTACTGCTTTCTCTAGCAGTACTCATTAGAGATTTCTCTGGATTTTCTCACAACAAAAATCCATTAAAAACCATACTGAAAATATGAGGTTTTGTCCTAATGTTTGAGATTCATTTTCTCTGGTGAGTGCCACTAGAGCTCATTTTAAATAGATCTTACGGACAGAAGGAGAATATTAGGTCACACAGTCAGATCTCTTCTATATCATAGGACATAAATTTTTTTCCAGCTACTTCTGTCTGGAGCCCAATGGCTCACATTTGGCTATAGTGTGCACCTGAAAGGTTTGCAGCCTTGAATCTACCACTTTTCTCTTTAGCTGGTTCCAGCAGAAATCAACCTCACTATTAAACATTTGTGTTATACTTCCATTTTATTTTCTTTGGCTTTGATTTCCATGCTAGATTCCCATTGTGCTTTTCTCTGATACTTTTAAAAGACATTTAATAACTGTTATTTCTTTACTATCCAAGAACCCTGAACCATCTGAACACTGTGTGTCTTTGGTTCATTGGAAGTTCTGAATAAAGCCAGGAGAGGGAAAGCAGAGAGACAGTTTTGACTGGAATCCAATTATATTTTATTTGCATTGTTTTTCACAAAAACAAAAAGTTATTTCAGTTTAAATGGGAGTATATTTACTGTTCAATTTTGTTGTTTCAATTTTAAACATCTTTCAAATTTTGCAAAATATGTCCATCCCCCCCAAAAAAAATCATCTCCAAAGCACAGAAGGAAGTTCAGTAAAATATTATTTTTGCACTATCCAGTCTACATTTTTTGCTAGAATGATTCCATATTAAACTTATCTTAATCAGCACTTACATATGATAAGCACTTCTAATTTTAGCATTATTTAGTATTATGGTAACTTCCCCAAAGTGTATCTGCTTCAAAGGCTCTGCCATTAATTCTTAACTGAATATATTTGATGTGAAATATAAAATAATCATTAGTAAGAGGAACATTTGCTGTCCTTACTGTTTTCCCAGATGTCTTTTCAGTAGATCAGGAAGGCTTTCATGTGGGTGTTATGCTGCATTTTTTGAATGAGGACTTTTAAATGTTAAATAATATGTCTTCAATATGAAGAAGTTGACTGAACAGCAAATCTTGCAAAAATACATGTACATCTGAATGTGCAAGAATGTTTTTCTTTTCTGTATAGTTCTATCACACGGTATCTGTTCAACATAGCCAGGCAGAAAAATGTAAGATGAAATCTGGCTATTATTTAACCATAAAAAATAGCTCCCTGTGATTTGTGGGCCAGACCATCATTAAGTAAATATTTACGTTCCAGAAGATCTCAATTTTCAGTGCTTCTAATGTGATTTTTATATATGTTGCACAAACCACTGTGAATGTTCCTCTTTGGCTTCCCACTCTTGCACTCATTTGGAGGGATAAATCTAACTTGAATCATGGGAGTATTAAAGAGCAAAATAGCCACTAGAACGCTATCAACAACATCTATGTAATTTTGTTAGAAATGTAAAGAGCAATTGCCATCTTTTCTGCATTCATTACACAAATTATGATATTTTCAGCTCCACTGATCTGTTAGTATGTCTTGCTATTTGTGTTACACCCAGCATTAGCATCCCTTTATTTAAGAAAGTGATGGTGATATGTGACTAGTGAAGTTTTTATCTTAGCCAGTATCAGCACTTTGCAATCAATATAGTCTTATGACTTCTGTGATCCAAATAATTTTACTACTAAATTTAATTGGTAATCAACAAAATTAGCATGATCACTAGTCAATAGGGATCCTCATACACTGCAAGTATTTGCTTTAGGATCCGTGAAAAAATAGAAAAACTGCCAAGAGCTTTCTGGCTGGCAAGCCTTGAGACTCTTATGACACTTCTCAGTTTTCTCATTTTTAAAGAGAAAAAGGCAGTTTTGAAAAGTCTAAAGTAACTGCAGGCTTTATGGAGCTTTGTGATAACTTTTAGAGGGTGTGATTTCCTATTGGGTAAAGAAAAGTCACACAGATAATTTTCCAGGTAACCTTCCTAGGCCAGGTAGAAACCTTCACTGTACTGACCTCAGCTTTGCTGTCCTCTGATGTATAAGTGGCCAAGTTCCCTTGTACTTCATTAGAAGTGGACCCTCCATATTTACCTGCCTATGTTTATCAGGGAAGACAGGCTTTCCTGTCTGATGGTGGCATTAAGCAAGGCTATTTCACCAGATCTGAGAATATTTTCAGTGGTGAAGAAAAATCTTAGTAATAATGTTCTTTAATCATGGTGTTTTGCATATAATCTGTTTTCTGCATGAAAATAAAATTGCTGACCAACAGAAAGAGCTGCATCCAGGGGTATAGGTATGTCTACAAAAACAAACAGATGAATTTAAAATGTAAGTAAAGAATTATTTACCAGCCTCTTGCTGTTTGATGCATGTACACAGTTTATGAGCTTAACCTGATTAATAATAAAAGATAGCAGTGAAACAGAATTCCCAAAACTCAGATGTACGTTTTGTCTTTGCTTAACAGGTTATGTGTAACATCGTCTTTTTGCTTTTTTTTTCAACATAATGAAGCACCTGAAAGCATTCTAACTTCTACCAGCCCTTGAATTATTAAGTGTTTTTCTTATAGTCTCATGAACCTGATGCAGGAATCACTAAAACTGGAAAATTCCAAGACCTCACTGCTGCCAAGGAGAACTTGAAAAGATGAAACAGCCGAATAAAAAGATTTCAGAAACACAAAAAGAAATCAGAACAAATTTGCTTCCATCCCACCCCAAATAATCTTACTGAGAGAAGTGTAATAGTTTGTTCAGCTTTTCTAAATACTGAATGGCAGCAATATAATGCCTAGGAAATGCCTCTCTGCCATTGCATCTGCATAAGGCAAGTGAGCAGGCGAGAAAACATTTCTCCTATCTCTCACTTTGTCTGAAACAGAAATCTGGTGTGGGAAATTGAAGTCTCATTGAAACAGAGCCACTATGAAAATATAGAGGAAATCCACTCTCAGATTAGTTCTGTCACTGCAGAGCTTTCATGTTTTACAGAAGATTTTATATGAAGTGTTTTTACCTTATAAATAGACGGGAAGAGGCACAAGGGAGACACAAGAACAGTTTAGTTATTCCTAAATAGTTCCTTTTCCTCTTCTTTGTTTTCCTGATGTGTTCCCCCGGTACCAGGCTGTCAGTAACACTCAAGCTTTGCTCTGCAGTCAGACAAGCTGTGCAGCAACGCAGTGCTTTTGAACTAGTACCTGAGTCGAGAGGTGACCCAAGAGCAAGTCTAATCTTTGTAAGGTGCTAGTCCTTATGGACAAATTCCTTTCATGGTCCAAAGGTAATTTCTTCAATTAAGAGCTAATTTTCCCTCTACTAAAGGCTTTTTAGACTATCACACGTGGTCCATTATGGCCTGCTAAGTATGATGGCAAAACTAGCAAAGTTATTATCTACACAGTGGTGGAAGCTGCAGGAAAGATCTTTGCAAAGGAGGCTCCAGTGACTGCGTGTACAGTGCCACACGAATTCCAGTGGGATGGGGGCAACTCCCCCAGGAAAAGGTCACAAGTCTGTGTACCTTTCATATTCAAAAAAATGCAACTTCTTTTATCCCCCCCTCCCCTGTTGTTAACCAGTAAGAAATTGCTTTGCCGAAGGTAAATGCACCCAGTGAAACTATTTAGATAGCAGCAGTTGATAATTTACTAGAACAGATTCTTTGAAAAAGACAGAAAAAATCAATAAGTATATCTCCGGTGTATTGATTAGCAGATGGGTATTCATATTGCCAGAGATACAAAGTAATTTAAGCAAAGGAGTGAGAATTGAAATGGATTGGTATCATTAGTTCAGAACGATACAAGAAGCAGAATGAATTTTGAGGTCTTTAAAGGGAGCAGCTATGCATGGTCTAGTTTCAAAGTAGAAATAAATGCGAATATAAAAAAAAAATAGTTTCAGTAAGTCTGTTTAAAATTGCTTCAGGATCCTGACAAAGAATTACCAAAGTGACAAGAATGCCTCAAGGCAACTTTCTCATGCTGACTACCAGCAGTGTCAGAGCACCCTAAATACACTGGGGCTGTGTACACTGATCAGCACGTAGCCCCAGCTAGGATCTCCTAAGCAGGTGATGGGCTGATAAACCAGTGGAGATGAAGATGAGAAGTACAAACACCAGGCAGCTGGCCCAACCGGAATGGGCTCCATGCTGCAAATGGTGGGTGCTGCATTCCTACTGCGAGAAACTTTGCTTCCCTGGGTGAAAAAATCTATAAGCCTCCATTTTAAAAGGGAAAAACTCTGAAATTTCCTCTCTGGAGGTTATCCTGAAGAAATATGACAACCTAATAAACAGAGCTCTGATGAAATATGGCCACATCTGTAGTCATTTTATAGCTGACCAAATGTGCAGCTTGGAGTTTGTATTTGCTGGAACTAAGATAATAACAGGCCTGAGAACTCCCAGCAGTTGTTTGCTTTGATTTGAAGAATGTTACACCACGTTATAATCAAAAACTGGGTATATCCGCTGGTAAAAATCTCGAGTTACAAAAACAAAGCTTCTGCCAATGTTGCTTTATATTAAAAAAAGGAAAAAATTAACAAATTTTTTTATGAGTTAGTGAGGGAGAAACATCCTATGACCTCTGCTAGAACTTAGTAAAAAGAACTAAATAAAAAATTAGGCTATAATTTACAGTATGTTTATCATGTTGGTATCTATGATTCTGATCACTAGACTACAATTTTGTAGCAGGGTAACTGCTTTTAAATCAATACGTTTTTCACCTGAATGTGTTTAATGCGATTGAAATCCATCACAATGAGCTCCTGTTTCAGAAATGATTGTTTTAATGATAGTATCTCACATCTGAAGAGCTTGTACTACAGCATACAGCCATGACCTGCTCACAGATGAATCATCTCATTTAGATGTGGCCACATATGACTAACCAGACACAACACTGACATATCTAATTTAATGGATATGATTGCAAGTGTGCTTGTGCTTGTCATCCTCTAGCAGTTAAAGAATTTAATGCTGGGTTAAAAGGACTTAGTAGTTTAGAGGTGATGGCAAAAAATGGGAGAGAATCAAATAAAATATATTGGATGGTAAATTGAAAAAAGTAAGATAATGCAGCAATTTCCTGAGTATCTGAGATGTTTGTTTCTATACATAGACATCAGATGCAAACAGGAGAGTATGTAAGCATTAAAACTGTATTAAGTAGCATCTGAAATTTGGTGGAGAAAGTGACAGCAAAAGAGGCACCAGCCTCTTTTTCAGGATAGACAAAGAATGTCCTAAACAACTTACCAACAATGTATGTACAGCTTCTAGAAATTAGATAAAAGTAATGTTGTATGAGGTAAAGAGAGAAAAAAAAGAGTCCATTCCAACCTCTAGGTTATTCAGATGATCAAAGTATGAGCACCAGGCGATTGCAGTGGATGGGAAAGGCAGTGCTGTAGAACTGGGCAATGGGAGTTTCCTAGCTATCCATTTGCACAAAAACTAACACCAACCCAATTGGCATTATGTTCACCCTGGTTTGTTTTAGAGAGGGTTTGGAAGTGGCTAGCAGTTCAGGCAAATTTTAAAATCAGTTATGACTAGAGAAGGTGAGCTGGCTGCAAATCTCATGGTAAAATGTAGGTAGAAAATGCCACAACAGGAGCTAATTAATATGAGAAAGGCATGAAAACAGCAGAATAAGGATCTGAGAGTCCCACAAAGTAGTCATGGCATCTGAAATGCCACTGGTTGGCCATCCTTGTTCTTTGTGCTTGAAAGGAGCAAAACAAATAAATGATAAATAGAAAACAGTAAGAATAAAAAAATCCCAAACAAATACATAAACTCAAGAGATTTTGTTTTTTCTTATTTTTTTCTTCTTTTCAAACTGTAGTCCACTAGAAGCAACAAGACAACAAGAAAGGATTCAGGAAATGCAACAAAGAGAAAAGGAATACAGAGAAACTCAGTAGTCAGGTGATAAACTGAAAACTGAGGTATTGGATGCCTGCTTTCTTTCATGCTGCAGGAAGGAGATTAGTCTTCACCAGACACTGAAATAAAGTAAATAGGGAAATGGGACAGCACAGACCAGAGCAGGGTAAAGAGTAAATTAAAGTGTGTTTGGACCATACAGACGTATTCGTGTCAGCAGTGTCTGATGAAATCCATGTCAGGGTACTTAAGGAACAAAGCAGTTGAAAAAGATCTGAGATCCAGGACAGACCAAGGGAGGTATGGGAGGACATATTCTGAAAAAAAAAGGAAAGGAAGAGGACAGGAATTACAGGGCTGTCAGTCTAATCTTGTTACCCAAGAGAACTGTCACCAAAACCCAATGCTTTTACAGACCCCGATAGAGTAGCAAGGCACTAACATGAAGTTACCTACAGTTCAGTTCAAACTGAAGGACATCTCACATTTAGAGCTGCAGGAGGTCTCTGCTGCTTAACAGTTTCTCTTTAGGAGCTTACTGCTCCAATGGAGAATAGGAATCTGAACTTCCTGAGAAAAAGCAATCTCAGGAGCAGGGACCAAATTCAGCTCATTCTCGATGAAACCAATGCCAAGTCATTTGGAATATTTCGGATTAAATTGTATGAAGATAGTTGCAACAAGCTATACTGCATGAGGAAAAATCAAATGCACAAAATCAGGAATAACAGGCTGGGAACAACCTAGTAGGAAAACAAAAACAAAAACCTGTGGGATCTACAGGATCCCAGAATATAATCCAGAATGGAGAGGAATTCCAGCCAAATCAAGATCTTGCTATGACCTTGCTAACATTTTAATCATCTAGAATGTATGTAAGGTGATTGAAAGTGTGGGCCAAGACATCAGAACTATGAAGAAATAGAAGCTTCCATGCCACATTAACATATCTCTGCTAGATGTAGCAGTTTGTTTAGTCACTATTCAATACATTCAGTAAGTACAGATAGTCTCTTCCATGGCAGATCAAGAATATGAGCTTAAGCCATTGTATTGGAAACATTTCTGCATTGGAAACATTTTCTGAAGGAGCTAAAGAGCATAAACCATTGGCTTGAGGTAGTAAAAAGAAGTTTAGATCCTCCAGCATGAGTACTGTCTCACAATCTGCTAGGACACTATACTATATATCCACATAGTCAGACTTGGTGTCCAATAAGAGTTCTGAATAGGAGATGCTGGAAATATGTTATGTTAGTACCTAGGATGAGGCTTACCTTAGGATGAAGGTCTTAGTCCCCCAACTGAGTATATTATGCTAGATTCAATATAAGGCCATGTGCAAGAAAAGAAATACCTAAACACTGTAGTGTGAGCAGTATTAGCAAAAGTGTCACTTGCAGGACCCCAAAATCAACTGTCCTGCTCATTTAGCCTGCTTTGGGAAACTGAGGTGATCTGTAGGGTCCTCTGCAAAGTGAGCATTACCTCTCAGAAGGTACATCGTGAATCAGAGAAAAAAAAAAAAAGCAGAGAAACAAATATGAAAAGGAGATTGTAGGGATGAAGTTTTGAGGAAAATAGAGGTCTTTGGAAAGCAGTTACAACATTTTCTTTCCATGTGTAAAATGCTTTTGAAAAGACAATGGAGATGTTCTGGGGATAGGCAGTAAAAGATAAGGACAGTAAAGGACATTGCTCTCATTAAGCTGTCATCAAGAAGCTTCCTTCTCCCACCTTGCAAACCCCTACTTAGGTCAATGCCTACATACAATATTGACTTGAAGGGCTCCAAATATTTGTCTGTGCACTCAGCCTGTGTGTCAGGTTGATTAGGGTGCAGAGGGGGAGGAAGAGGGCTACAGCATGCAGGGGATTCTGACTGACTGAGTGGGAAGGAGAAGAAGAGAGTACATATTGGTGGCAAGACAGTCATCAGTGATACAGATGGCCAATTTGCCTCTTTCTCAGGTGACCACGGAATCCCTGTCATTTAGTGTGTCCCCTTCACTCCATATTTTTCCTAAATCACATTTCTCTCTATTTTTAATCTCTGTTTCTCTCTTTTTTTTTTTTTTTTTGGTTGCCTCCCCAGAATGAGACCCCAGAATTCCAATTCTCATTTTGATTGTCTAGTTGTGGTGGGTTTTCTCTCCCGTGGCTCTGTTCTGCAGAGTTCTTCTGCCAAGGAAAACATGGACTTCTCTGAACTGTTCAGCACTACGAAAGACCAGTCTAAGCACAAGCAAGCATCATGTGGAAAGGGAGAACCATGGGAAAGTGTTCCTTAACATGTAATATACCTGATTCAAGCAGGAAACTTGACAGATCTGACAAAGAAAAAGCAGGACCAAACTGCCCAGCATCTGCTCAGCATGGGCCAGCAATCAAGCACACGCTCTTCACTGTTTTTCAGCAAACAAACATCCTCTCAAGTGTACCTTTGGTGCAATGTCTTCCCTCCAAGGCAAACAGCGAGTCACTAATTGGATCACCTGCCTGATGAATGCATTGATGTGACTATTCTAGGAACTGTCTGAAGGAAAAATTAACGAAAATAAAAAAATATTTGAAGAGTGGTGTGACGTCTACCAGGTCTCAGGAAAAAGAAAGGAGAATGAGGGATAGGTATTATTAACAGTGAAAGAAATCAGATATGCTATTACAGAACAGTTCAAATGGTCAGATATAAGGCTGATTATGTAATCTCTTAGAATGAGCCACCATGTAATTTCAATCATTACCAATCACTTTCTGTCACAGCAGATAATTCCTGTTTCTAAGGTGTGACCAGAATATTTTGTGACAAATATATCTACAGTCCAGACTTCAATCTTAAAGTGATCTCTTTTCAAAAATCACATGTGCATTTCACAAAGTGCTTGGACGGAAACATGTCAGACCGTTAGATGCCTACAGTGCGACTAACTCAAACACTTTATGCAACCAGATAGAGTAAGCCTCACAAGGAAACACAGGTCGTTTTACTGCCGGGTGACTGTCCTGTACACAATAACAAGGTATATGCACTCTTCTTTTTCAGCTACAAGAGTGTTTTATGACCTAAAGGAGAGGAATAGAATAGTTTCACCATTATGTATTAAAATGCATAGGCTGTGATGATTTCTGCATGGTGACCATGAGCGGTTTCTTTGTTCTCCCACATTTACAGAAGCATAAACAAGTATCAGAGAACTGAAGCAAGATAGGTTGTCAGGAAAATCCCTTAGACACAGGAATAACAGAATGCTTATGGAAAGTGAGCACTAAATTTATTTTCAGCCTTAAACTGAAGCAGGGGAGATTCAGATTAGATACTAGAAATTTTTTTCACTGTTAAGGCGGTCAGGCATTGGAATAGGTTGCTCAGGGTAGTGGAGAGTAGTGGAGTCACCCTCCCAGGAGGTGCTTAAGATGTGCCTGGATCTGGAGCTAGGTGATGTGGTTTAGTGGTTTAGGAGTTACAGTGGTGTTGCTGATAGACAGTTGGACTTGCTCTTAAAGGTCTCTTCCAACCTTGATGATTCTATGATTCAATGAATATTCCAGGCATTTATCAATAAACAAATATTTCTACTCTTGGAACTAAAAAAAGGAGCAAGGGAAAAGTAAAACACATTATGAGTGCATTTTGAATGCAATGCTGACAGAGAAAGGAGAAATAGCTCCTCCTAAAAGTAGTCTCTTAGTCTGTTTTCCATAAATCTGCTGGGCAACTTGAGTCACTAGGGTCTTCTGGAATACCTGAGGGCTATTAGAGCCCTTTTTCATCATATACTGTTTTATAATCGCTCAGTTTATTCAAGCTGAGTGTGTCAGTTTGCATATCTATCCGTAGAACTAATCTGAATTAATGAAGCAATAATGGTTTTAAGGATAGGCCTCTTTGCCATATAAATCTTGAGTTTTAAATTATGCAGTGGCCCAGTGGCCCTTTAGAGCTCTTGCACTCCCTGGTTGATAAGATTTAAGACTCTGAGGTCCAAAATTAACTGTGCTGTAGCATGTATTATGGCTACATCACAGAGCAATTTTATCAGGAGGAGACACTGCAGAATTGCACAAGTCTGGTGCTATCAATAGGAAGTGATGACTCATCCAGCTAGTGCTTTCGAAGTGGCAGTATCCTATGCACTGAAAATATCTTTTGAGGGTGATAAGTGACCCCACTGCCAGGAGGAGGTGAAAGAGTGTTAGCAGCAAGAGTAAGAAAAAGTAAATCTTTACACATCACATCTCATACTTCTGATATCTGTGGAAAAACTCATTTGGGTTGTGCATTTGACCATTAAATTGTGTGGAGCTTTTCAAGCTTTACAGAAGTAATTTTTTATTAATTGAGATATCATCCTTACAAAACAAGTTTGTGTCAGTCTTCACAGAGCCCACTGACAATAGTCTGATTGTATAAACACGTATTGATACAAGACTTGGAATGTATTCAGAGAGTGTTGTGATAAAACAACAACCTCACTCAAATAAATGGTAAAAAATGTTCAGAACAGCAGGTGAAAGGTGCTCAGGAAAGTTAAAATAAAGAGTTCCAAGTACTCAGAAAGAATCCAAGGAGGAATGACATGATTTGGTTGTGTGCAAACCTATCTATTCTACCATTCAGAGTCTTTGAAGATCATTTATATGGAGCTCCAGAGGCAGTGTTTGATAAGCTTAACAATCCATGTGGCATCCTTCCAAATCTGTGTGAGGCAATGGAAATTCACGTTGCTCTCAGCTTTCTAGAGAATAGATTGGATGTTAAGTAGAGCAAAGCAAAGCAAGTTTCCGCTATATGTCTAGACTTGGATAGTGAATGACTTTTTTGAAGGTGCATTGATTAGAAAAATGACTGCTTGCCCTTGAGTCACTGCCAAGCTCAGACTAGCTCTGTATCATTGATGAATACTGATGCAAGAGGAATGAATAAAGTTTTACAATAACATTAGGCGTACACTGTCACAGAGAACTTTTTGGAAGGAAGAACATGTGGCTAATCTACTTACCTAAAGGAAAGGCAAGAAACAAAATAACATTTTAAGCTATCAAAAGATATATAGTTCCACGGGCCCTCCAGTTAATGTCTTCCGATTTTGTATATAGTCATGCATTTCATTTGCTAACAGACATATTGATTTCTAAAAGGTAGGCATCCAGATTAGAGATTCTTAGGCCTTTGTGCTGTTTACCATGGTTCTGTCCTCTCAAGTTCCTCTTGTTTAGCAGCATGTGTGCGTCGTAGGAGAAAACTTCCCAGTATTCGCTTTTCTCTATTACAGTCATTCTTCACTTTCTATGAAACTCACAGGGATTGGAGGAATTTTTTGAGAATTTCTGACCTTTCTATACTTGGCTGATGTTGGACAATGGTTCCAAATCTCATCAAGTCCCTACAAGGCTGAGCACATACACATAGATTGAAAGCAAGTACATTTTTTCTATGTTAGAATCAGCAACAAAGGGACTTCTTGCAACACTGGATTTGTCCCTGGATTTTGCTGAAACTGCTCCTCAGCCTCTGGTTTTCTGTCTAGTGAAACAGAAAAAATGTGCAAGAGAATTCAAATTCCTAAATTGCAAACATTAAGAGGGACAGGTTTTATGTTATGTACCAACAAAGGTAGCAGACTTTTCCTTGGACTGGAGCTTTTATCAGCTTGCTTGTAATCCATTATAAAAAGGTCAGAAAAAAGCTGCAAGTGCTTATTCCAGACTCACAATTCAAATCTGCCTCCTTGGCCTCTTCTCAAAGGATACAGAAACAATAAGAGCTGAAGTAGTGGAAATCAAAGGAATGACAAATACATTTATTTAAGAGAGATAGTCAGAGAGTGCAAGCAAGAAAAGAACAGTGCACCAAATAATGATGAGGTAAATACTAGGTCCCAGCTCCTATTGAATCCACCTAAAGGGCAGACTTGCACTTTCAGAGACATTCATATCTCCTGATTATCTTCTGGTGTTTTCATCACCAGTCCCATGTCAGTATCTCTATAACCTGAATGAATCAGAAAACTAGTCTGGTCAGAAACTCACCACTTTTTTCTTATTTTGAGGCTGGTTTTCAGACAGATTGGTTTACTGAACAGGTTCACTGAGTATCAGGATGAATAGTTGAGCTGGCAAAAAAAGAGAGTTGAGAATGCATGGTCAAGGTTAGGTGAGACAAATTCCGCTTTTGTAGACTTAGGGCCATCATAAAATCACAGCCTATGTTGTAAATACTTGATAAGTTTGTAGGTATTTCTTTCAGAAAGCAGCTGTGCAGGACAATTCACAGGTAGTGAGACATATAAACCTTTGAGTCCCAAATAATTCTGCTGACAGGGCAGATGCAACACTTCAGCTAAAGAAATTCTCTTTGATATTAATACAAATAAATTAAAACATCAGAAGATATTAACAGAAAAGTGACTTAAATTATTAGCAGCTGACTTCAGTTGCACTAAGGAAAAAAATTCGGAACAGAACCTATTCCCACACCTTGACAAAAGTGGTCTAAATTTTCAACTTAATAGAGAAAGACTCTAAAACCTAACACTCTGGAGGTCAGTAGTGTAGAATTCAGAGAAGGTTTTGTCTGCAGCTTTAGCAAAAGAGTTTCTTGGGGATTCCAACTAGTGGGACAGCAAATGTGACCTGGATCCCAGGAGTTTCTTTGGAAGCAGCTGCATATGTGTTAGTATTAAGAGGGTGAAATCAAGCAATTTCCTCCAGGTTTTCTAAACAAAACATAATACTAAAAAAAAGGTTCAGGATAAGTTGCCCAAGCTATGGGCCATCTTCTAAGAAAATGAGAAAAAGCTGCAGATGATTATGAATGATTACACAACAGAGCAATAATGTTGTGTTCTTTTTCTTTCTTTTAAGATAACTCAACATATGCACATATTTGATGAATTATATCTGCTGTTTATACGGCATGAAATTCTGAAACTGGGCAACAAAACATGTCGGTTGTGCTGTCTCTTTAAAGCTACTTCTTCACTGACATAGCTAAACTAATGGCTCTATTTCCATTTTTAATACCATAACAGATAGACTTCAGGACAAGTGGTTACTTAAAATACTTGATACAGATAGGGAACAATGTAGCCCCCCTGTGACCCAGGTGGAAGATATTAGAGATCTACTGTCCCACCTAGATCCTCATAAGTCTATGGGACCTGATGGGATTTATCCTAGGGGGCTGAGAGAGCTGGCAGATGTGCTTGCTAAGCCTCTTTCCATCATCTTTCAACAGTCTTGGCTTACTGGAGAGGTTCCAGATGATTGAAAGTTGGCTAATGTGGCACCTATCTATAAGAAGGGCAAGAAAGAGGATCCAGAGAATCTGAAGTCAGCCTCACTTCAGTACCAGGGAAAATTATAGAACTAACCATCTTAAGGGAAATTATGCTGCATCTACAGGATAATAAGGAGATCAGATCTAGTCAGTACGGATTCAGGAGGGGAAGATCCTGCTTAACCAATCTAGTCTCCTTCTGAGATCAGGTAACTCATCTGATCAATGAGGGAAAACCTGTGGATGTAGCATACCTTGATTTTAGCAAAGCCTATGACATCATCTCCCATAGTAAACTCATGGTGAAACTGGTGGATTGTGGCTTAGACAGGTTTACTCTGTCCTGGGTTAAGAACTGGTTGGATGGCCTGGCTCAGAGAGTGGTGGTGAACGGTGCCACGTCCAGTTGGAGGCCGGTCACCAGTGGGGTCCCCCAGGGTTCATTGTTGGGGCCGGTTTTGTTCAATATCTTCATTGATGATCTGGACAAGGGGATGGAATCCATTATTAGTAAGTTTGCAGATGACACCAAGCTTGGAATGAGTGTCGATCTGTCAGAGGGAAGGAGGGCTCTGCAGAGAGACCTTGACAGGCTGGATAGATGGGCTGAGACCAACAGTCTTTTGTTTAATAAATCCAAGTGCCGGGNGTGTCCAGAGAAGGGCAACGAGGATGGTGAAGGGGCTGGAGCACAAGCCCTGTGAGGAACGGCTGAGGGAGCTGGGATTGTACAGCCTGGAGAAGAGGAGGCTCAGGGGTGACCTTATTGCTGTCTATAACTACCTGAAAGGAGGTTGTAGTCAGGCGGGGGTCAGTCTCTTCTCTCAGGCTCCCAGTGACAGGACGAGAGGACACAGTCTTAGGCTGCGTCAGGGGAGGTTTAGGTTGGATATCAGGAGGAACTTTTTCACAGTGAGAGTGATTTCTCATTGGAATGGGCTTCCCAGGGAGGTGGTGGAGTCACTGTCCCTGGATGTGTTTAAGGATAGGCTGGATGGTGAAGTTACATGGTTTAGATGGTTTAGATGATGGGTTGGTGTTGGTTAGGTTGTTATGTAAAAGGTTGGATTTGATGATTTCTATGATCTTTTCCAACCTTCTTAATTCTGTGTAAATGTGTGTATTTCCCTACTTATGATGAAACTACCTTTCTTTGAGAACTAAGCTAGCATCCCTGACAAGGCAGTTTCATCCAACTTGTTAGCTTTGAAAACTGCTTTTTTTTTTTTTCAAAAGAAGATACAAGATGCCAGGAGATAAAGACATATTTGTAAATTCTGGCCTTACACCATGAGAAAGAGTATTACTAGCAATTTTATGTCACTCCTTCTTATTATGCATATGTGTTTCCCTCATACATAGAAAAAATTGCCAAAGCAAGCTTAAGAATATTGTAAAAGCAAGCAGGATGAGAAACATTATAAAGAGAGCATCTTCCTGATTTGGGGAAATACAGATTATATGGCTCAATTTTATTCTTTTTAATTTTTTTTAAAATTCTATTTTTCTGTTTTGCTATCTTGACTGGACTAATCCCTAATAAATAGTCTATTTTGTGTTGATGTTTTCAGTTTTAGATTGTTGATTTGGGTTTTGCTTTTATTCTTTTTTCTACATGCTGTGCCATGTGCATCTTAAATGTTTTCCACTCAGGAAGAAACTTCCTCAGAAACACAAACTCCATATTTAAAACACATTGCATCTTGATGCCTGATCTACCTAGCTGATCCTGGAGTTGAAATAGCACTCTGTGGACAAACTTTTCATCTAAATATCATTATTTAGTGCTACTTTTCCCTTTGGAAAGAAGAAATAGAACAAAACCTTTCAACTCACTTTGAGGGGAGCTATGTTTTATCTTGGACTTTTTGAAACCAGTTGTATGACATGGAAATGATCTTAGATTTTGTAGAAGGTTTTGTTTCTGCTTTGCTCTGTCTGTCTGCTTTACCCTTTTCCATTGTCTCCCATCTTTCACCTGCATCAAACTGTCTTTCTTCTTGATAATCCTTTTAACTGCTAGTCTTGTAATTTCTATAATTAAATGAAATATGCCTAACAGTGCAAAGTGCCTTAAAAAATGGATTGTTTTGCATGGAGGAACTCATAAAGGAGCTACCTCTGCAAAAATAAATACATACATAAATTTTGGTAGGCTGATCTGGTCTATGTGCACATGAATGGAATAGTTCCAAGTTATTACAAATGAACTCCTTGATTGCTTTCAGTATCTAAAAAGTTGTGAAACCAAGTTTCTCCATATTTGAATACTGATTAAATCTTCTTCTTGGCTGAGTTATTAGGTGTCTAAGAAAGATCATCTTACAAACTTTCTTTACAGGTTAACTCTCAGAGGGTTCTGACTTTAGGAATTACAGTTAGAAATTGAACAGCTCTAATCTTCCCCTTGTGCTCCTTATTTCATAGATTGCAGATGAAGGCATTTGTCTTAAGTGGATATCTCTTGTATCCTGATCCCCAGTAATGAAAACGAGGGACTGGTGAGAATCTCTTATGGCATCCTTCTGCACTTTTACCTGGTTTTCCTTTCATAGGAAAGAAGAATATGATGTGCTTGGTTCTGAATAGTGACTTCAAATGCATATTTTGAATACATAGACATGAATGTTAGCAGTGCAGAGACAAAAAAGTGGAAGCTGCACAGAGAAAAAAGCATATGCAGCTATAGTGTACATGCTGGACACCTTTGCTTTCACAGGAAGTGAAAAAAATATGAAAAAAATATACAGGCAGTCTGGAGCAAAGTAAAAAATTGTCTTTAAGTAACATGGGCAACAGTGAAGCCAATTAAGGAGGTAAATGTAGGAATAAGGAAACTGATTTTTTTTTCTTTCATTATAAACATGCCTACTACCTCTGCTTTATGGAGAAGAGAACAAAGACATAGCTTGGTCATGATTTTTGTCTTATTCTGTATCACCAGAAAATGACAGAGATAGAGAACACAGCCTTCTTCCATTTCCCCAGGGAAGACCTGACCTGTCATCAAGATACTTATCACTTGCAGATGAGGAAAAGGCAGGTTTCTGTAACTTACATCTTACTGAGGTCAGGCTAACTGGCCTGTAGTTACCAGGATCCTCCTTCCTACCCTTTTTGTAAATAGGCGTCACATGGGCCAGCTTCCAGTCATCCGGAACCTCACCAGTGAGCCACGACTGGTGATAAATGATGGAGAGCGGCTTCGCAATCTCATCCGCCAGCTCCTTCAGCACCCTGGGATGGATCTCGTCTGGTCCCATTGATTTATGAGTATCCAAGTGTCCCAGCAGCTCCCTGACAGCCTCATCTTGGATAACAGGAGGACCATTCTGTTCACTGTCACTACCTACCAACCCTGTAGCAGATTCATCTGGAGGACAATCTATCTTCTCACTAAAGGCTGAGGCAAAGAAGGCACTAAGCACTTCTGCCTTCTCCTCATCTTTAGTTACTAAGTTCCCTGCTTCATCCAATACGGAACAGAGATCAGTCTTACCCTTCCTTTTACCATTAATATATTTGTAAAAGCTTTTTTTATTATCCTTTACAGTAGTTGCCAATTTAAGTTCAAATTGAGCTTTGGCCTCCCTAATTTTTCTTCTGCATGCCTTAGCAGCCTCCTTAAACATTACCTGAGAGACCCTACCCTCCTTAAAAAGATGATAAATCCTCTTTTTGTTTCTAAGTTCCTTCAAAACTTCCCTGTCCATCCAGACTGGACATTTGCCTCGTCGACTCCTCTTTCGGCACACAGGAACACACTGTTCCTGTGCCCTCAAGATCTCTGTTTTGAAGCATGCCCGTCATTCCCGGACACCTTTGTTTTCAAGGACTGTTTCCCAAGGAACTCTCTGTATAAGTCTTCTAAACAGGTCAAAGTCTGCCCTCCTGAAATCTAACGTAAGTGTCCCATTGATGTTTCTCCTGATATCACCAATTATGGAGAATTCTATAATTTCATGATCACTGTGCCCCAGTCTGCCTCCAACCTCCACATCACCCACCAGTCCATCTCTATTGGTAAACAGCAGGTCTAACATAGACTCTTTTCTAGTAGGTTCACTTACCAGCTGGGACAGAAAGTTATCCTCCACACACTCTAAAAACTTCCTGGACTGCCTTTTCTCTGCTGTATGAAGTTCCCAGCATATATCTGGTAGGTTGAAGTCACCTACAAGAACAAGGACTGATGATCTTGAAACACTCTCCAATTGTTTATAGAATAAATTATCCACTTCTTCATCCTGATTAGGTGGACGATAACAGACCCCCAGTAGAATTCCAGCCTTGTTGGCCTTCCCCTTGATTTTTACCCATAGGCATTCAACTATTCTAGCAAGAGACAAGAAGGTAACACCAGGTCGCTGAAGTAACACATGAAAAAATTACAAGATAAAAGTCTCAACAGACTTGAGGTATGACAGGCTACAATTAGTTCAGTGGTTGCTCACAGTTAGAACATGGTTCTTGCTCTTAGAAACATCTTTTACCATTAAAATAAGATGTTTTTCAATTTGAAAAGTCTTTGAAATTCATCTGTGTATGGATCTCTCTGCCTACCTGTGCTATACCTATCTACTTAGCAACCAGCCCGCCTATCAATCAAACACATTAAGTTGCAGAAGCTTTATTTGTTACAAAGGGGAAAAACAAGCACTGTATGATGTTTTGAGTTGCTTGGTTCACCAAGGTCTAATCAAAGATTCAGAACTGAACAGCAAAAAATGAGCCAGTGAAATCACAATGGCTTTGGTTGAATACCAGAATAAGCAAAGACTCAGCAAAATTGTCAATGCAACAAAAAAATGCATCATTTTGTAATACTCGATACTTCTCAACAGGAAGGGTTCTGCTACATTTATGGCTACAGCTATATTTGAAGGGCTTGAATTTCCAGACTGAATATATCAATCAGATTGTGCAATTTACAGAAGAGGCAAGCCTGAATATTGAGTTTTTTGAAGGTGAGGCAGCTTTGGTATCATAACTCCCAGTGCAAGACGTCTAGAAGAGCAATGCTTGGGACAAAGTGCAACTGAGGGAGTCCATATGCTCTAGAAAGCTTTTTGTATATTGCTGCTCATCAGCAAAAAAAGTTGCAGGAATTACCTATTCCTTATTGAGAGCAAGGACAGATAGAGGCAAGAAAGGCACAAGTAGACTTCAGCAAAGAGTGCTTCTGTCCAAAGTTCTTCCAGACTAATGGAGGTACAAGTTAGGAGATGAGATAATAGCAAGCAGAGGGGGAATTACAATGACAGTAAGTAAAGCAACAAAGAAAAGGAGCAGCAATAACGGAAGAACAATTATGGCATGTGTATTTTATAGTTAGTGTGAGTAGGAGTGCTTCTCCCACCACACTGGCATGAAAGCAAGAAGAGCATCTCATGCCAGGGGAGTAGCAGATGGAGCAACTATATTTCATATGAGATCTTGTGCTCTGAGACTGTCAAACTGCTCTGGGAGCTCTTCAAAATATGTGTGTCAGCATCATTGCTTCAGTCCATGACTTACATCCCAAGGACAAAAAAGCATTTTTGGTTACATTAGCGACAGAAATACTGAATAAAGGTTGTCCTTTATTGTGCAAAAGTTGGTTTAGTGCCTCCTTTATCGTGTGTTTAAATACTTTCTGTAAGTGTTTTAACTAGTCTCTGACATGTGTGAATCATTTTCACATCCAGTCTCCAGAATAAATTATGTGTGCAACACAGAAACTAGTTTCCTGTTAGATAAAAAATGTTGTTATGGAAAAGTTCGCCTTATATGATAAGAAGGATGTGGGATAGTCTCCAGCAATCCATGTAAGCTGGGGACTTTTGGGAATATCCAGATATTGTGGTGCGACATTATAGTCTGACTGGGAAGCATGTACCATTATCTGTAACAGGACAGCTTTTTGGACAATTTGGCAGGCATTTATCCACAAACGCCTCTTCCACACAGCAAACTACAGTCTGTGAAAACTCCTGAACCTGTATGCTGAGTCAATTGATGTAGAGATTTATATTTGCACACAGAGATGGTGTTATGGGCCAGAACCTCCCATAGAGCTCTCTCCTTTACTTCCAGCATAAGCTGAAGATCTATTGAAAATACCAGGCTTCTTTTCATCTCCAGACTGAACTTACCCAAGCAATGGGTCACACTGACAGTAGTGGTAGCCCACATGGGATGTAGATGGCAAACCACTGTCTGCCTACTAACTAATTTTGGTTAAGAACTGAATCCACCTCATACAGGACCTCCTAACAGGTTCTCATGCATTCTATACAGTGCAGGCTGGAGGCACAGACTTTATTTAGACACAATGCAGATCTGCAACTTTCTCAAGAATTTAGACATGCAGCATCTTACTTCTGCTTTGCTTTTCACATTTCAGTGTTTGAAATGTCTACGGAAAGGAAAAGAGAATAAACTCCTTTTCAAGTAGGCAAGAATGCAAACAAAAATCTTTAAACCAAAAAATGTTATCTAAAATACTGTCTGGCTTTTAAGTCCAAATATCTTGCGGACAACTAACAGCTCCATTAAGAAATTACAGGGGCACTTACAGCATAGGTCAATTAGCAGCAATTTTCACATCCAGTTCTTTGATAAATTATCAAACTATTTTTTCAAAGGAGGAATTTATGCAATGATAATGGCTAGTCAAATGACATAAGCACAATTTATCTTTTTTTTTTTTTTTCCCCTTGTAGAGGATAATCTCAAAAGCCTATGCAACTACTACAGCAACTTCAGTGCAAGTTGAAAATCCTACCATCATCTTTCTGTGTTTCACTCCAGCAGGAAGAAAGAAGAGGTGAAAATTCACTACAAAAGTTCCTACAATTCTGTTTATGTAGCTTATTTTTAATATAAATATTTAGAAGAGAAATATAGAGAGAACAAGATGAGATAAAGTTCCCCGTACAGCTAAAAAAATGTTCCAGTGCAAATAGTCAACGACAAGATAGCAGAGTAATGACTGTGAAAAAATTTTTATGAAAGCATACAAAAAGTCTTGTCTGAATGTGATCAAATTTCAACCTTGAACACATGCTGTATTCTTAGAATACAGGAAGCACCTCATCATGCCAGCCTTCACACAAATGCAATGAAAAGAGAATAGTTGCTTTTAAAAGCTAAAATACATTGAATTTAGTAATACAAAACAACTAAAGAAGAAAAGACAGCTATATCTCAAATTCACATATGACTACAATTCCATTTTCAGTGAAAAAACTCAATTTCAAAGAACAGTTGAAGACATTTAAAGAAAAGCATTGATCTGTAGAATGATTTTGTATTACTCTCATAACACACATTCTATGAAAAGTAATTGTGCTTCATGATCCACTAGCCTTACTAATATAATTCAGTCCAGAAATTTGCATATATATTAATATGAGAAAAATGAGGTACTACAACCAATTGTGAAAGCTTCAGATTTTTATGTTCACAAAGCATATAAAACTAATAAAACTTATATATGTAATTCAGATATCACAAATATTAAAGAACACAATAGGTTTAAGAAGGTACTGTTTATAGATAAACTAATATTCATACCTGAGTTAAAAATGATGTATGACTGAAATTATAACATATTACTGACATATATTAAGGTCCATTTTACTTTTTCCTGGCACTATCAAAGTATAAAACTCTTCCTGGTGTTACTGTTATGAATAATTCCACTTAAACTAATGGTGATGTACAAAATAAAGAGGAAATTGCCTCTAAGAAGGTAACTTAGGAAGTAATCTTAAATAAGTCCACTTTTAACCCTGTGAATATTAGATTGAGGCTTGCAACATCATCTACTAGCTTTTTAAACAAAAAACAAACCAAATCAAAAAGGTTTTTATTTCAATCTGGACCCAAGATAAAATCAGCGATATTCTCATCCTAATGGTCTTGTTGAACACTGCTTTTTGTCGTAATGATAAGACTAAGACAGACAATTGTCAATATCTTTCAAACTCTTTAACCACCTCAGACACTCACAACAATCTGTGAGGGCAGCTCTTTCATATGAAAACATTCTTAGTTGTTTGATACTTTAAAAAATTTAAGGGGTGAAAAAAAAATCTGCCTAACATATTGAGTTTGGTTTAATATCTTTGGCAATTTATATCTTTAGGATTAGGCATAAAGCCATAGATGGCCAAAGACTGATGACAGTGTTAACTAGGTCTTGCTTCAAATTGTTGTGTGCAAGATCTGTGATTCCTTCTGAAACAGAGAAACAGGGCAGGCTTTAAACAACATGACATTTCAGATCCAAACTGCTGCACTTGCTTTTCTGCTTATTTTCCCTAGAACACATTCATTGAGAACTTAGTCATCCTTTTATCTCCTATATATATTAGTTAACATATGTATTCTGTATTCTACATATAGTGTCTCTAAAAACACTCTACTATATTTGGTAGTGTGAAAGTGAAATAATTTTATTAAGGTGGCTTCTCATTGATATCATACTGCTGCAGTTTTATCAAAATGTTAATGACAATGAGAAAAATATACAGAAAACAGGATGACTGAGTTGTATAGTTACCTTCCTTACATGATACAGTATTTTGAATGGTTTCACTAATTTCAGAGAGGATTTTGTTAATTTTATTTAAAAGACTATACAGGCCTGAATCTCTGTATATTTCCCTTTCAAGAAAACTTTGATAAGTTAATTTGGTGTTCTATTGTTTTAGTGTGTGATGGTCTGGGTATATTTTTAAAGCTTTGTCCTGAAGTTATGCCGGACACCATCCCTTGAATATTAACACTGTTGACAGGACAGTATTTCAGAGAAAGAACTGAATTAAAATTCAGAGATCCAATTTATATGTTAGGTGTATTGTTGCTGAGCTTTAGCAGCAGATGCATTTGTGATGTTAAGTTAAACTGTATTTCCATTTATTCCTCTCACAATTGATCTAGAAGTGCCAGTCCTTTTTCTCCCTTGATCTCTTTGGTTTTATCTTTGAGGTTACAGATCTGTTACAGAACACTAATGTAATTTATTCATATGTAGCATAATATTTAGAAGAAATTAATGCTTGTCATGAAGAAAATAGATGCATTCTTAGCAGTTCTGTTGAACAGAGTCATCTGAGAGGTTATATAATTGATATTTACTATTATTGTCTGTACTCTTTTGAATTTTTTTGAATGACATTTAATCAACAAACCAATGAATAAAATGAAATTAAAGCAAACTAAAATATAAATGGACACACCACCTGGCAGTTCATGTTGAAAGGTAATAATAAAGGATGTTCTCAATTTAAATATTTATACTAGGAGATTTTCTGAGACAGCAAGTGTTTTTAAGGTCAATTTACAGCACATTTTTTCTAAACATAACGAGGTTCCTAGAGCTTAAATAATTTCATGAATTACATTTATTTTGACATCTCAAGAAAGTAGTTTATAATGAAGAGATGCCCAAACAAATCCACCTACAATGAGCTGAAGAAAGTATCAGCCTGGATTTGACTGAAGAGATAGGAAAATCTTTTTCTGTGTAAAAGGGCCTATCCCTCAGTCATTTTATTTTTATAAATATTCTTTGTATATTAAAATTCCAGAAATTACTCTCCTGCAGAAAAATTGAAACAGAAAATATGTTCCTTTTAAATAAAAATGCTCCTCTTAGTTACAACAATAAAAACCAAACCCTTAAAGACAGAACCATTCACAATGCTTTTGTTCTACCCTTCCTTAAATCTATGCTAAATACTAAGCAAGAACGATTTGGGACACATTTCCCATTCGGAAATATAAAAACCAGTCGGCACCTAGGTTTCCCATCTCATTTTTAGATATCAACTATTTTGAGATTCTTCAAAACATTGTATTAACAAGAGGAAATGAATTGTTTGGAAGAAGGCTGTGCATGATAAACAAACATATATTTAATAGTGTCATACTAAGTCACAGTTTATAAAGTGTGTGTTTTATATGGAGTTGACAGCATCAATTAGACACAGCCATCTGGTTTTTTCCTTCTAAGACTAGTTTCAATTATATATGTCTCTCTATTTCATGGTTTTTGCTATGCTCTGTGTTGATCTTATTTTTTATGAAAATATATAAAAATTACAGGGAATCTTTCAGTGTCCAACAAGCCATCACTATTTATCTTTCCAGACATTGTGAAATAATAAAAACCAGCAGCATCTACTTGTGAATACAATGCAGACAAGGGCCTTCATTGCAGCAGGGTAGTAAGCTGACTCTGTCACAAAAACGTGAATCATGACTGCAGGACCGGATGGGAAAAGAGTCCAGTAACAAACATCCCCATATCATTGACTTTACCAAAAAGAGGGTGTCACAAGGAACTTTGGAGGGTATAGCAGGTTTTTTTCAGGAAAGCCAGATAGACCGTGCCTCTCTGCTCTTTCTCAGCTTATGAGCAAGAGAAGATTAATGGCAAATTATTACTAGCATAGATGTGACTTGTTGGAATAAGAGGCCATTTTGCTCAGGAGAGGAGCCTCTTAGACAGGTAAGAGAGGGAAGAAAAGAATTACAAATGATAAACAGAGGAAAAAGTTACCCATCTAATGCAGTGCACAATGATTTGCATGGATATGAAGACATGAAATGCATAAGATTAACAGAAAATTTATCTTCTCAGGAACTAAAAACACACTGTTAAGATGTAGTACTAAAAGCCTGGGGAAAACTCAAATGTAAGTTGTTTAGGTAGAGAGGGTAGAAAGGTGGAACAGTGTTACATGGAGCCCTCAACATACCCTTGGTTGCCTCGGAGTTATTAGTAATATGAGTAATATGGGACATGAGGCATTCATGGATCACTTATGGTTCAGTAACAAACCCAGTGTAAGATTCTGTAAACTATGAACCAGGCCAAATTACTTGATAAGCACTTCTCAGTAGTATAAGAAAAAGAAATTGTGTTATTAATGTGATCAGTTCAGGAAACCTTTCATGAGGGATTTGTGCAGGCCCCCACTACTCTCTCATTACATTTAACAATGGAAATTACAAAGCGAGGAGCAACATTGCTTCTGCTAAAATTTAGAGGCTTTGAGAAATTGGTAAATAATAATGAAGCCAGGGAAGTCACTTAACAAAATCTCTTTTAATAGATGGGATATACAAACAGAATGTAGCACTGTACCCTGGAAAGCAGAGGCTCTGTAAAGAATTCAAATTCTCAGAGGGGGAAACAACTTGATTAATACCTCTGAGCGACATATATTGGTGAAAAAGGACTATTTGAACCCCATAATCCATGAAGTAAAAGTAATTTTACCCCTGTGCAAAACATAGGTGAGGCTGGTACTGAAATACATCACACAGTTTTGGTGGCTGCATTTATAGTGGGGTTTAGAAGCCTCAAGAGAGCTTCAGTGATAAACACAGTACTTACTCTATTTTCTGGAGAAAACATCTTGCTGTTAAGAGCTTAATGCTTAAATCTGGTTATCTTATTAAAAAGGAAGATTGAGGAGTGATTTGATTACAGACTATAATGCCTTCATAAGGAGAAAACAGAGGGGAGTACATAGCTTTTTATTTAGTGAGAAAGGCGTAAGGAAATCTAAGAAATTGAATCAGATAAATTCTAATAGGAAACAAGGTACTAAACACAGTAACACTCCAAAAGATTATTTCCTGAAGTAAACTGCTTAGAAAATCCATCATCTCCTAAACTCTTCTCATCCTTAAATCAAAGAAGCACAATTTGCTTTGAAGATGTGCTATTTAAAAAGCAAATGGCACTGGACCCATGTGATACAGGTGATGCAGGTGTTACAGACGAACAGCCTAGCTGACTGAGGAATGCCTAGGGTTTATGCTACTGCTTGTTGGAAATATTTGGAATTCAGCAAATTATCACTTTCTAAACCCCTCAGAGTATATCTGCTCATTACATACTGAAATAACTTTAGCAACTGTCAGGAGTACCCTTTGACAGTGAGTGGGCTCCATCTACACACAACGCTTTGGTGGCACCCCAACCCTCACCCAGCACTTGAAGAAGCCTTTCCTCAGAATTGCAGAACTGCAGTCTTTGGAAAACTGTTCAAATTGCTTCCTGTCATTTGAGGAAAATAAGATGTAGGACATTATAAGAGTGTGACTACACTCTTTTCTGCACTGCTATGTCTTGCCATGCAAGTGCTTTTGCAGTGAAGAGCAGGAGGAGTCAGCCTGTTCAGACTGCTGCGTCTTACTTGTGTGCATAGTAAGAGATCAGGGTGAGTAGACAGGCAAATCTGGCAAAAGGGGCTGAAAATGTCAGAGGAATAATGACTAAAACAAAACCTAAGATGAACTCGAATAAATGTGCTATGTGAAAGCAGAGAAGAGACTCAGAAATGGCCACTTTTCCATATGGAACACTCCTAGCTCCTCACTTTCCAGTTGTTTATCTTCTAAGTTGAACATCCTAACCCAAGCCACACTGCCTACTGAAATTCAGGGTTGGAAAGGCGGCAGAAAGATTGATAATCTTACTAAAAGAGTCCACAGGAGTAGGAATTGAAAGACAACATCAATAGACTATGACATTGTGATTTAAATATAAGAAAATATAATTTTACACTGAAATACTAGACTTTTGAATTGCTAAATACCAAGAATGGGAGTGCGATTCCCTGAAAGGATAAAAAAGAAAGACAAAAGTTTCATAAAATATATTTTATACCTTCAAAAGAAATAGCCTCATTATAACAGAAATAGTGAATGCTGCAAGGTAGGGGCTCATCCACACAGTCAAAAAATTTAGTTAGCAATGAGATTGCTATTGCCATGATTGCTATTGTTGCAGAAGCACTGCTATTAAATCTCCAAGCACAAAAGGAAATTCCCGGTACTGAGTAGTCAAAAGGGGGCTGAATGTTGCATTCTGCCTGGTTCATTTTATATTGAGATTAACTGGAAGTTTATAGGGCAAAAGGATCATTCCATAAAAAGCCTGAAGCAAGGAGGAAATGAGAACAGAAAGCCAGGTACTATGAAGATCCCTCCTGACTCCTAAAAGGTCAATGAACAATTTGAAATAATTCTTGTGAGGCAATAAAATGTAAATAATACCCTTATCCACCAAAATTTACCCTGTTTGTAACAGCTGGAATGACTACTCTTCCTAATGTACATACACCCTCTATGTTCACTTTCCACCTCTCACTCATTCTTTTTCCCCTGTTCATCAGATCACTTTGCTTTCTGATCCAAACTGCAAGGAATAATTCAGATGTCTAGGTCAAAATGTCAGTAATTTAGTTTGAGAAGTTGCGAGATTGCTTGCAAAGGCAAGGAATCTGTACTTTCTGTAAAACTCTTCTGTTCATGCTTTTAAGGCTTTGCTAGTTTTTAGAGTAAGACTCCTAAAGCTGACAGCCATCACAAAGAAGCTGTTAGAACAAAATATTAGAGACACTTGGAAATCTGTAATGAATTGATATTTGAAGAACTGGAATACCTGAGAATGTGACATGAATCATATTTCTCTTTGTCATCACCGTGACTCACTGTTTCCCACTCAAAATAAGATGTTCTTTAACTTTCTTTCTTTTATAAATCTGGCATATGGGAAATATCCCCCAGGTAACTGGGACAATTTTCTGTGAAAAGAGGTGATCGTTTCTAAGTAAGGAAAACTCACACAGGAAGCAAGAAAAGTTCCAAGGTCAAGATTCCTATAAGTATCAAGTTGCATATTAATTTTTAAACATAACTTAAAACATACATGTGTACAGCCTGACCCTGAGGGATGAGCTGTATATTGCTTCAGCAATGATAAATAACAGGTGTGCAAAATCTCCTAAAAGCTTCTTGACTGGTCTGAAGAAACCACCCACTTCCAGAAGCCAAAGAGCTGACTGCCTCACCAACAATTTACTAAAGGTATACTGAAATTCTCTTTAGACATTAGAAGAGAGGAAAAAAGAGCACATTTGAAAACATAGAAGAGCTCTAGCATGGGAATTCTGATGAGGGTTGAAATATGTTGGGGATTCACCTAGAGATAACAGCTAGAGGTAGAAACAAGAGTCTAGATGCTTTGAAAAGCCCACCTTTCCCAGTTCCAGGCAGTCTCCCTGGCACAGGGGATGGCTCCCAGTGCCATCGTGCCACATTCTTCTCACTTCCTCTGCAGAAGAATTTTCCTGATTCCATCACTCATGAAAAGTGAGATTTATCTGGGAAAGAAAAGAAGCAGAAATCTCAAGATAAAAACATCAGAGTTTTATAGGTTACCATGTCCTCTGATAACTTTCTAAAATATTTCTTTTTCAGCTTCAAAAGCTTTTCTCAGATAATGTCTCCAATGATCATTTTAAATATTTCTTCTTCATATTTACACTTTCCTTCAATCTCAAGACATGGCTGTTTGAACACAGTATTTTTTCATTAAGCTCTGAAATCCATTCCTAGATAGTGTTTTCATTGGTACCTTGCCCTCCTTTCAATTTTCTCAAACTGAAAGCACCTTTCTCTTTTACACTCTTGTCTTTGATTTATAACATAATATTTCTGTATTTTCTCTTCAGAAAAGATGTTTGCTGTTATCTAGGTCCCATATTACTTATTGGAGGACTTTATATCCCCAGAGGCCAAGTGAAGTAGCATCTAGCACTCTTTTCTCAGAAACAAAATGAGGTCAGAAGTCTCTCTCAACAACTATAAGAAAAGTTTTTGTTTTGGGATGTCTTCCCATCCATTAAGAGTGTATTTAATTTAGCAATAGAAAGAAGTGCTATGTAAATAGAATTAGAAGTCAGCTCACAGCCTAATAATTTCTCAAAGCTTGTGTCCTGATTAGCTACACTGCCATATCAGGGTTGTATTATGAATTAAATCTAGCATTTAGTAAGTTCATTACTCAGTATCCAGGAACCTGGGACAGGGAGATAGTGCCAGTAGTCTTTTTTTTTCTAGTAAGGATAAGAGTTACTTGGCACACTGGGGCTTTTCCAATACAGAGAGATGCTACACAGGAGTTCTTGAGATTGCTGCTGAAGAAGTCAGTAAGTGATCCCTGGCATATATCCATAAACCCCACATGTATCCTACCATACTAGCAGGGAAGAGAGCAGCTCTGGACACTCCCAGGACACTTCTTTTCAATTATTTTAGGATAGACTGGATAGAAATTTAACTCAGATATTATAATGTTTGATTTGGGTTTGAGTTTTTTGTTTTGGGGTTTGAGTTTTTTTGCCCTGTTGGGCAGCAGGCTCTGTCCTTCACAGAACTCCCCATTTTTAATTTTTTTCTTAGTAATGTCATTAAATGGCATTTGATAAGGTTCTCATTCCATGTTATGGACTTTGTGTCTCTATACCTCTTGGGAAACATTTTTAAAAGTTCATTAAAAATTAAAACATCTAGTAGAAATAGAAAACAAGAAAACTCTCTTTAATCCCAACTATTGAGACCTTTTAGAGAGATTTCAGTGTTTCAATGACAAGATATGCACAATCCTTAAATGATATCAGGTAGAACTTTTTGGGAGATCATCATCTCCTTTGGGATGTTTGTTTATACATCTCTCTGAATTAACCTTTGGAAGATAATTTATCCTGACAGTACTGCATCATATAAATTTGTCACATGGCATTAGACGAGTGTATTTATAAACCTAGTTCATTGTTTGAGAAAACATAAAATTCGTAAAAGCCTGCATTGCAAATGATGGGTTATTTCTTGTGCCTTAATTTTAAACTCCAAGTATTCAGTGAAGTGACAAATTTCTGACACTTTTACAAGCTTGGGTCACCATTAGGAAGATATAAAAAGCCTGTGTATGTGATTATTTTTGAAATAACTTTTATAAATGCCAAAGAAAATTAATTTAAAAATGTATCAGTCACATAAAGACGAAACAAATTGATCAGAGAGCCTGAAAATAAAGGTCTATATGTTCATTACCATCTCAAATCTGCATATGGCAGACTAAGATTTGTTGTAAATTCTCAGAATGTTTGTGAAATGGATTTTCTGCCTTAATTTTAGCCATTCGTAATAGGAGTTCTGATATTATTATCCTCCCTCTGCAATTTAAATTTAATTTTTACTCATTTACTAAAACTGCTTGAGCATTATCTCAACCTCTTCTGACATTTATGTCTTCTGAAAACAAAAGGAACTGAAAATAGACTTTTCTTCATGGCAAGTAAGCACAATCTGACTATTTATGTGAAAGGTTGAGTTAAACAAGCCCCAGGAGGACATGAAATGTAGTTTTGTTTCTTCCACAAGCCATCTGCTGTCCCTATTTCTACAGAAAAGAAAACAGACTTCACCTTATGACTGCTTTACAAAGAACTGTAGGCAATGTAATGCTGAGTCACTGTGGAAAAGGAGTCATGCAGCCTCAACTAACTCCTGCCAAACACAACTTGAAGGTTGAGAGCAAGGAAGAAAGTTTCCTTCTGGGCAAATTGTTTCATAATCATTCACAATGAATTTTTTCTACACCTTTTTTTCTTCAGAATCCAATGTCAACTCCTATACTGGAAGGGTAAAGCAAAGCCATGGATTCCTGGTAACTGAGAGATCTGCATCCAACAACGATTTTTGCCTTCTTTGCGGGGTATATTGTGTGAGTGTCCTGAGCAACAACCTGGGTCAACTCTAAACAGAGATTTAAACTAGATTTAGTAGGGGAAGGAGTTGGAATTCTAAGTATTCAAGAAGAGATAGGTGCTGCTGAGGCATTAAGAAGCAACAGGGAAAGACATATGAATTGCCTCAAGAGAATTACAGAGAACTCCTGTGAAAAAGAGGAGTATCACTATTCCTCCATGACAAAACTATGAGCAATTCCACAATTACATACCTGATTTTTCAATTGTCCAAGGATAAAGTTTGACACATGTATTTGATTGATGAGATAGAGTACTTCAGAAAGAACTAACGTGTTTCTTTCTATTCAAGTCAGAAACTACCTCTTTTTTCTCTAGTGTCAGTTGTTTTAGTCACCTTTTTTATACTCATCTTTCTAGACTGATGCCTGGGAAACTGCCAATGCTCAGACATTTTAACATCTTTTTCAGGGAAAATATCAGCAAAAAGTGTTTTAAGGCAGAATAAGATTTTGCCACAGATTTCTGCTTTGCCTTGCTTTTCCCATGTATATATGAGAGATTTCTTGCTGGAAAACTAGAGGTCTTGTGTTGATGTATTTTTAATTTGTATATCAGAATTGATTTTACAAGCATCACAAGGAGATTTTGAGGATCTTTTTTAGCAAACTTTCATGTTTTGCACCACAGCTTAAAGAACAGGAGAATAGACTTTCTTTTCTTCCCCCTTTTCTCCTAGCTTCACAGATTGCTGTGATATCAGAAATTAATGATTCTTCTAACTGTGAGTGGGCAGTATATAATGATAGAATTAAAATTTATTATTTTGTAATGCAGAAGATCCATGCAATATCTAGCACAAATGAGCTGCAATGGTTATTTATCCTTACATAATGTCATTAAAATAAAACACATGAAATGTGGTTTGAGCAACAACTTTAAGTTCTTTCTAGTGGAGTCGGGTTACCTCATCTTCAGAATGACTGATAGCAAAGTGAGAGTAGTCTCAGCCTTGGTTTCCCTGACAAATACATGAACATCTTGCAGCATTCCACAGCATTATTGTGATGGTGATGGGACAGTGGAAGAGGTTGTCTAGAGAGGTTGTGGATGTCCCAACCCTGGAATTACTCAAGGCCAAGTTAAACAGGGTCCAAAGTAACCCGGTCCTGTAGACGGTGTCCCTGCCCATGGCACAGGTCTGCATTGTGCCGTGGCAGCCAGGAGGGCCAACATGTCCTGGGATGTCTCAGCTACAACATCATGAGCTAGTCAAGAGAAGTGGCTCTCTGTAGTGGGTTGAAAGGGGAGGGGGGTGCAGGGGGGGGTGCTGGCGGGTTCTTGGAGGGAGCGGGGAGGGGAAAAGGGGACGGGATCCCCCGTTCTTGGTGTAAACCCTGGTTTTTCAGGTTTTTTTCCTTCCCTCGCTCCTCTCCCTGACTCATCACTGCTTCTCCCCCGGGGCCAGCTCCGGGGGTGTGCAGGCCAGCTCCAGGAGCCCGCGGGGCCAGCGCCCGCGGTGCAGGTCAAGGCTCCCTCCCCTTGCGGTACCTGCGGGCGCAGGGAGGGGGAGAAGCTCGGCGCGCGGCCCCAGCCCGGCCATGTGGGTGGCGGCGGAGGCGCACCAGGTCCCTCCTGGTGCGGGGTGGCCCCGTGCCGCCACGGGAGTGCCCTGGTGGC
>VXBA01005749.1:311121-331636 GCA_013399895.1 Serilophus lunatus | reverse complement strand
TCTTTGGCTTCCTGCAAAGCTGGAGAGCACCAGCACGGCTCCCCTTCTCCTACTCCCAGGCCTCGTAGCTTGACTCAGCCCACCTCCATCGGCATTGGAGCTACACCAGCACAGCTACAGGTTGAAAGCTTCCCCAAAATAACATCTTGGGTTGGGGGGAGAACCTTTCACTGTGTTGTGTTTTGCAGAGATTCCAAGGCCTGGGAGTTGGCTACCACCAGAGAGGGAGAAGAAGAAGTAAGTGGCTCTCCCTTTCCACTGCTTCTCTTTGGCCAGCTTGGCTGGCCTTTGAAAGCAGTTCCCTTATTCCTTTTTTTCTTTGTTTTCCTTTTGTGTGGTTTTTGTTGGGTGCTTTATTTTGTGTTGAGTCTGGGGTTCCCTTGAACTGTGTTTTCCTTTGCTTGAGCTCCAGACAAATAAAGTGTTTCTCTGTTGTCACATTCTGTCATTCTTCTCGTCACTATTAAGAGTGCCCCCTAGTTAATATTGTGGTGCTTAAACCACCACACTCTCCCACTCTACTCTGAACTGGTGTGGCCTCACCTTGAATATTATGTGCAGTTTTGGGCACCACAATACAAGAAGGATATTAAGCTATTAGAAAGCCTCTAAAAGAGGGCTACTAACATGATGAAGTGTCAAGAGGGCAAGCCATATGAGGAATGGCTGAAGCCACTTGGTCTGTTCATTCTGGAGAAGAGGATACTGAGGGGAGACCACATTGTGATCTACAGCTTTCTCATGAGGGGAAGCAGAGGGGCAGGCACCAATCTCTTCTCTCTGATGCATGGAGACAGAACCTAAGGAAACATCATGAAGTTGTGTCAGGGGGAGTTTGGGTTAGTTATTATAAAAAGGTTCTTCGTCCAGAGGGTTGTTGGACACTGGAACAAGTTCCCCAGAGAAGGTGTCACAGCATCAAGTCTGACAGAGTTCAGGAAGTGTTTGGACAATGCTCTCAGGCATTTGGCGTGACGCTCGGGACTGTTCTGTACAGGGCCAGCAATTGTATGCCAGTAATCCTTGTGGGTTCCTTCCAACTCAGGATATTCTATGATTCTGTGATTCTAACTAGCAGATCTGAAGGTCCCTTTGAACCCAAACTATGATTTTATGATGATGTTGCTCATTACCCTGCCAAAAGTGATTTCAATGGGCAGCTGAGGTGACCTCCTTAGCATCACTACAATGTGCAGCAGCTAAACGAAGTCTGCATTATCACTTGAGGTAAAATGAGGAATGGAGCAGTGAGCAAGGCAATGAAACTTCTTCCAGAACAAGCTTTTTCTTTCTGGAGATCTTTCTTCAAGCCTGAGCCTTTTCTACATGGAGAATGAGACATCTACTCTACAGCCAGATCTGCACAGGTACAGAGAAATATAGGAGTGAGGAAGCTGCTAAATGGTGAAACAGCTTCTGCTCATTCAGGAAATCCTTTCCTTTCTTCCTTAGAAGTAGAAAAAGGCAGACGTGATACGTCTCAACCCATATACCTCAGCCAGTTACTCTTCCTTCTTAATCCTCTCTTACACCTGTAAGAAGGCTTTCAAGCAGTAGAGACAATACTTCGTGAGATGTGAACAGTCGCTTGGGTCCCACTACAAACTCTGCAATCATGAGTAGAAGGATAATCCAGGTACAGAACAAGACCTAAGATCAGTGAACATAAACCTTATGTGTCCTATCCCAAGATTTCAGCTGGCAAGTCACCAAAATTTCTTTTGCCTCTCTTTAAAACAGACATAATGATATTTCATAGCCGCTACTGTAAAAAATCAATATATTTTCTGAGCACACAAAAATATGCATGCTGCCATCATGTAAGTTATATTTTTAAATAAAAGAGCTGAAAAAATCTTTAGAAAAAATAGAGTATATGATGGTGGCAAAGAAGGAAACTGAAGCATGGGTTGTTCTGGGCAGAGGTTTTTCTTGTCTGTCCTGCATTATATCCCATTTCTTAGTTAACTCTAAGGGCATTTGCAGTGTCTGTGTGTCTCTATTTCTATCCTTTCCCACTGTCTTTAGAAACTTCAATTTCCTGGCCTGAGGATAGAGCCCTAGATGAAACCAGAAACCTTAGGGAGCTAGTTGAAAACAGACTAAATAGGGAAATAAGTTTCCCAAGCAATATTTCCTTTTACTTAGCCACAGAAACTTCACTTTTAATAGCTTCTCTGAATACATATGTAACCCTTCCTTCATTTCAGCTGGACATATAAGCCCATAATTTGATTTGTTTAACTAACATTTGTAACCTTTACTCCCTGTGGTTTGCTATAGGGAACACTATAGAACACTATTTCTTAGCCAGGGGAGGAATGAGTTTCCAATAACTGAAGGAAAGAATTGGATGAACAACATGCTGCAGGGAAAGAAAGAGATGGGAACATTCATGATCAGCCCCTCAAAGGGGAGCAAAGTATAACATCCCCGTTAGAGTAGGTTTCCTGAGCAAAGCTCTTGGGATAAAGCTTAAAGATTAACCCCCCACCCACCTGCCTGCTGAGAAACTGCTCTGAAGTGTAAATTATGTGCTACTCAGCCCAACTGCACAGTTATATTATTTTATATTAATCACTCAGTGAAAGGACTAGAATCTAGCCTCAGGTGGTGGCTCTAATTCTTAAACCAAAAGATTACTCCTTCCTCCGTTGTGAATATTTTTTCTCATTACTTGTGAGGAAGATTGTTGAGAACACATCTGACAATGCAGACCAGTCCCGGGGCTTAAAACCATTGCAGAGGGAAGGAACCTGGATTGCTGGGGTGCTATGCAAGAGGAGTACTTAAGCTAATGTTGACAAGGACCCTCTCCTTCCCTTTTGGAGGGATGAGAAGACTTTCCTTTCACAGAAAAAAACAAAAAAAAATTATACCCAAGCCTTCAGTTTGGGTCTGAGATCTGGGCAGTGAACCCTGAGTAGGGGTAAATACACCTCTGTCTCAGAATGAAGCACACAGATTTATAGGAGGGAATTCTTCTGTTTTATTAGTTTCAGTTCCCTTTTCTGCCTTTCTGTTATTTGTTGCATACCCCACAGAAAGCCTTTACATTTGACTCTGAACCCCAATACACTGCTGAAGGCGCTCTGATGGACCTCCTTCGTGTCAAATGCAAATGCTCAAACCCTCAAGCTGACCAGGTAGGGTGTTTCTCTCCCCTTGCAGAACAGCTCTCCCATCTGTTGTGAACATTCACATCCATTTACAGCTCCCATATGGAAGAGTCTGTTTTCATACATACCAGAAAGCACACTATGGGTACCTCACAGGACTTATGTCAGTGTTTCTGATTGTTTTGAGTCTAAAGGGATTTACATCACTTTCCTTGCAACTGGGAAAGCATAAAAATTAAATGCAATTACTTGTGTATGCATGAGAATGTGGAGGCAGCAAGCATTTATGCATTGAAAAGTGGCTGAAAGAAGGTTTCCTCATTTCCTCCATACTTGCCATTTCCAAACATATTTGCAGGTACTGTGGTCCTTGCTGTAAAGGGCCTGGCACAAGCTGAAGTCAGATAAAGCAGATGTCAGATTATTTCTTTTCTCCTCTACCTACAATAGTTATAAGATCAAAGTAATGTCTAAATTAAGTCTTTCAGGCACAACACCAGTACCATTTTCATTTTTTCAGATGACATAAGCATAATGATATCAAATATTCCTCTCTGTAGTATCTGTACTCCATTAATGCCTCAACACACAGCAGTTTCTGTATAGCAAAAGACACCCTGCCTGAGAAATTTGTAGTCTAAATAAACAAGATGGAGGAGCTATTTCAAGAGACCTTGCTGAGGGATTAAGGGATGTCAGACTTTCTGGCAGGAAGCCTGTGGGAGGTCGGAGAACCAAATCGAGGGCTGCAAACGCCTAGAAGCTTCAGCCTTCAAATTATTCTTTACCTGGCAGCTGCCTGCCAGAGAGACCTGGTGATTGCTAAATGAAAAGCAGATGGAGTTAAGTTTAGTTAAAATAGACAGTCATAACAACAAAGAGCTCTCATCTAATCACCCAGCGGTAGTAGGGCTGAAAATGTAGTCAAGTTGTTTTCTATAAATCATTTTCACAAGATAAGAGACCTGGCTATCCAACATGGCTCACTAAGTATTTGCACTGTAAACTTTCCTGCCCTCAGCACTACCTCTTTGCTCTGACTTATTACTTTAACAAATTTAATCATGAAACGTAACAGTTGGATAATAAGAACCCTGTAAACTTCTCCCTCCTTTTCTTTTAAATTAAATAACTGGTAGTAAAAACATGATCATTTGAAGGTTGTGTTTATGAGAATTCTTGCCCTCTGAGGAGGGTGGTGAGGAAAAAAAATAATTAAATTTTTTACTTACAAGAGAAAACAGCTTGTGGAAATAATTACACAAATTTTGAGCCCCGCACAGCATCTGTATTTAACAACATTTTATTCAAGCCTGTAGAAACAGGCATGTAGTCTGTCCTTCAGACAGTTGAATATATAAAGTGTCTTAGTTATGAGACCATTTTATTAATATATTGCCAAGATAAAGTGATTGAATCTGCTGAAGAAGAGGGAGAGAACAATGTAATCTCTATTGTAATGAGGAGCAATAATGGGCATAGAAGTTTATTAACAAACTCCACGGTCACTGCACAGCAACTGCAGAGAACCAGTAAAAGTGAAATTCAATCATGTTCTGTTAGAGCTTGCAGCATGCACTGATCCTCCCATTACGTGGATCCTCAGTCCTCCAAACGGGAAAGTTTGCTAGTGGATGGGAGAGTTGGAGAAGAGATCCTTACTGCTTCAGCTGCACCTCAGCCTGGATGCAGCTCGCATTTTGACAGCTCTTCTAGTTTCGTCTGTTTGGGGTTGTCAAAGATTTTTGAGATTAACACACTTTAGTTTACAGTCTGTGTTCCCATCCAGCTCTAGATTCTTACAGGCTGGCCAGACCAACATCACTTCCTGCAGTCCCATACCCTTGCACTGAAGGCAATTGAAAAGAATGATTCGTTCCAATATTAAAGAAATGCCTATGTAATCAGGACATTGCCTTGGCCTCAGGAGGATTTAAAGTAAATAAAGGAGCTGGATGACAGTGCATTTTTTACTTATTTTTTTTAAAAAAGTTGTCCATTGCTTTTCTGAAAAGACAAAGCATTTTCCCTTATTTTGAGTAATTGCATTTCAATGATGCTGGAAAATGTGATGTTTGCCAGACTGGCCTGCTTCCTGCTGCCAGCATCTTCCTGACAATAACTGAATGACCTCATGGATGTATATAACCCAGAGCTGCCCAGAAAGCTCAGGTCTATCAGAAGGAAGAAAGGCCTGGTACTTCAATGAGCTCTCTCAGATAAGTTTTTCTTTCTAATTCACACACTCATTTTATTTACACAACCTGCTGCATAGAGCCTTTCAAGTGTGGGCAATAGAGGTAAAACAGCAAAAAAAAGGGAACTGTTCTAATTATAATAGTTAATTTTCTGAGGATTTAGATGCTTGCCTCATTTGGTATCTAGCATCTTGTGCCTGTTTAAATAGGTTATTTGACAGAAATATGTAAAAAGTCTTTGTTAACTCCATTTAAATTAAGCTGCAATAATGAAATTCAGTGTGCAACAGCTCCATTTGGTGCAGTACTTTCTATTTTTCCTCTCCTATGGTTTGAAATCTGACAACTCTACAGCAAACAAACAGCAGATGGGATTGTAACACGGCTTTTAAAATAATGAAAATCTGTAATTCTTCACTAAGACTCAGCCTCTGCCCTTGGATGGCATTTAGGATGCTCGTAATGCCACTAACAATATCAGGCAGATTGCTGTTTTATTCACATACAAGTGAAATACTATCAGTACAGTGTGCAGGAATATGCTGATGTATTTCAAGGGCAGGTGCTTGAGATGAAGGAGAGGGGGAAGAAGGGAAGTTGCATGAAGACATTAACGCAATGCTTGGCCAGAGCCGTAAATCCTGGGGATGGAGTTTACAAGCTGTGGGGCTCAGTGCTGTGTTGAACACTCCCAAGGCTCTGGGGCAGCCCATGGAGGGGCCTGAGAGAGGTCTTGATTTAGCTTTGAGCACAGAGAGAGTGAGCCTGCCTTTGTCCAAAACTTAATGAGTCTCTGTCATCCTGCCAAGAGGAGAGGAAGGAAATGTTAATAGATGCATCAAAGTCCAGTTCATGCAAGCATCCCCCTGGGGTGTCAAACCAGCTGTGAGAAACACTTCCTGTGATCAGTCATGTAGAGCTTTGCTCCCTCTTCACAGGGTTGTTTGTAAATTTATACCTGGGAGATTTCATATGAAAGGTTCTAGCCAGCCAAACCCAGGGTCTTCTTCCCATTTCTCCAGGTCCACAGTAACAGGGTGAGTCTCCCCCAGGAATCAGTCCAAAGGTGACTTTGCAGGTTTGCAGACATACCTGCCTTCCCCTGGAGGGAATGTAAGCAATTACACCCAGCAAACTGGGCTGCTCAGCTAAAAATTCTATGGGACTGTGCTTAGGCTGGCAGCTAAATTAGAGGGAGTGCATCTTCCTGCATTATTAGAACTAACAGACTACTTTGTTGTTTGTTTTTGTTTTTTTTTTTTTAATTTACTTTTACTATTTCCTTTGCAAATTGCTAGGCACTTCTAAACACAAACTGGTTTTGCCTTTTCAACTTTCCTCACATTACAACCCAGCTAACTCCATTAGCAAACAAAGTAAATAGCCAAAGCACTCATGAAAGTCTAAATTCCCTGAAGGTAATAGCTGTATAAAACACATGGGAGTTGTTATTTCAAGGCAAGGAAATGGAAAGCTTTTAGTTTATCATTAAGCTGGCTTAGCATTTTGGTATACCTTGGCACTGTTTATTAACAATTTATAAAGTGAGACTGGAGTGAGTCTATGTAAGTGATACATATTTTTGTACTGAGATGCAAGATTTGTGCTATTTGTCCTGAACTCCATGTAAACAGTGCTTAATAAGCTCTGACTTGGCTTTTTCCATTAAACAGTTTACTCCTGTGAAATGAACTCAAGTCACTGGAAGTTCCTGAAAGAATTCCTCTTCAATGCAGTGCTGATGTCAGGAAGCATCTTTCCAGTCTGCCATTAGTTCAGAAATCAATATTAGAATTCCAACACAAGGAGCCTTGTAGCTCTCACAAAAGGAGTAGAAGGAGTTATATCCTTATGCAGGAAGGAGCAGGGACGAATGAGTAAGAATGAAAAACACTCCACAAAGGAGAAGAACAAGGTAACGCACCGTCACAGATGTGATCCTGTGGGAACTAAGTCCCTTAGCCAATGGCGTAAGGTCATACAGGTTCTGTCTTTACCTGACATATTTTCTAGCTCTAGCCTGACTTTTCTGGTCCCATCTTTTAGTCCTTCTATTCTTTGTTTGCCTGAATGTTCTCTCATTTTTGTTAGTTCTAGTATTGCGATGCCTGGACCAAGACTATATTAGTTTTTTTTAATGCATTTGCAATGCTCAGCAAAACTGTGAAATTGTAGTAATAAAAACCTTGGGTTGGTTCTCTGTATTTCTGCCACCAGTTAGTAAGATTGGTGCTTTCATTTAGAAAAACTCTGTTTATGAGATGGCCACATGAAGCCTCATTCACTCTGTTTTATACGTGTGCAATCTCTGGGGGAGGCAATGGGCAGACACCAGGATGTACCCAAAGATTTCCTGCCAGTATTCCTGCAGGGCTCATGTGCTTTCTATCAGGAGCCACAAACTGACCGGCATTGCTCAAAAATCTACCAATTTGGAAATGCTTGCAACACTACATTTCTAGCAGTGGAAATGGTTACAATAATGTTATTTTAAAGTACAACCAGACTGGCATTTTTTAAGTTAGCTTTCTTAATATCTCACTACTAGCTACTCACTAAATTCCTCTGATAGTCTAAGGAGATTCTAGTTCTTTGGTATTTCATTTAGAGACATTCACCCATTTGTGGCATCATGGAGCACCAGAGGCTCTGGACTTGAGACTGCAGGCAGTCTCTGTCAGTTTTCTTGTCCACAATGCATGCTACTGAGACCAATGCCATTGTCTGGAAACTATAAGGTGGAATTAACTTTTACAGAACAATTTTTTTGTGTGTGTTGTCAATTTGCTGAGACTCACATCTTGATTTTGGAGGAACGAGAGCCCTGGGAATGGACACATTGATTGCAGGCCTGAGAGACAATTTATAAGGCTATTCTGGGATTATATACAGCTTTAAATGAAACAAGGCAAATCAACAGCCCATAAGGTTCCTGTTTCAGATTATTTCATTCCTTATTCTTTCCATTTTGTGTGTAGTGTAGCCTGAGACAACAAATATGAGCAACAATTAGTGGAATATGATGTCTGTAAACTTTATCACAGCCTCTGTTATGAAGCACTTCATACATGAGGGAAAACTAGTGATTTATAGCTTCTGTGCGCCAGCACTTCTGCAGTAATCCATTTCAGAAAAAAAAATTGAAGTGGCATAAGTAGAGGAGGGAAGAAACCCAACTCCGTTTGCTCTTCCCTTCCAATGGGACACCAAAAAGGCAGGAATTTTTGCTATATGTATGTTTAGATGTAATACAAAACTTCTGGTTTTGTTACACAATTCTGTCTAAGAAATCTATTTTTAGAAATGCATTAAAAACTTGAAATGCAAATAGAATTTAATATTTGTAATATTGAAGGTTCTCCTATATCACTCATTGCCCATTTCTCTCCAATGTCTGCTAAGGGTACTGAGATGATTTGTCCAGATGTAGAAATGTGCATTTTAAGTATTTCTGTTTGGTCACAGGCTTTTTCACCTTTCAGTGAAATGGAAATGAGTGGACTGAGTATATTGAAAGCAGACTGTCTTCTGCTGTTCTTCTCTGTTACTAAAACAGTAAGACTGAACCAATACTGTTCTACCAGCGCCTTCTCACACTTTGAATTAGTGTGATTTTGATGATTTTTTCTCTTGTTAAGAATGTCATTTGTAAAGTAACTCTCATTTTGCTCATAAACAAGTTTATTTATTTTTTAATGATACCTTCTATCAACTGTACTCCCTTTAGAGAACAGAAATATAATTTCCTTTTCCAATCTACTGTGTTAAACACTCTTTTTTCTTTCCTTTACTCATTCAAGGTCAGGTCTAGATTCAGACACCTGATTTCAACATTGAGTTTTATATGATGCTTCTCAGATTACACTCTGTGGCAGCAAGAGTGGGTAGGATGTGAACACTTCACAGAGTATTTAAAGAACCAGTTGCACTTTTCTTGCATGTTGTTACAGCCATGTTCCCAGAAATCTGTCCATTTCCAGCTTAAAGACCAGAAACCACTTAGTCTGGAAATGTTTGAAAATATGGATTACTTTTGTACTTTGCTCTTTGCTGCAAATATTTTCCTTATAAAATATCACAGGCTTTCAATGAATGCACAGATTAATGAATTCCAAGCTTGCTGAAGTTCTGAAGCTCTATAATCATGATTGCTTGTTGTTTTACATCTTCAGGATAAAAGCTAACTTAGTGTTTATAGGAGATAAATAGTCAGCCAATATGACATGCATACTTTTGGGTGCAAAGATATGACACACAAGGCCAAGCTTCACTTTCCTCTCTGTTTCCCATTTACTAGGAGATATAAGAATGACTAGTTAAAATCCCATTAATACTGAGTTATTTACAGTGCCTTGGTGTTTAGGAATAATACACTGTTGTTCAAAACCCCATCAGAAAGAATACTAAGCTTCACATTAAAAGCCTGAAATGGATCTTCATTTGATTAACAATCCAAAATCTGACTTGATATTTTTGTTATGTGAATTAAACAATTTTCTCTTGACCTGCAAACTTCTTTATGTAATTCTACATTTCATATTTTTCCCCACTCACAACTATTAGAGTATTAGAATTAGAAGACTAACTTTGTGGTACTGCAGCAGCTCCATTCATCTTGTGTCCCTTTCCTGAAAGAGAACTTCGCTAGTTGTTTTTGCTTGCTGGGAGAAGTTCACGTACCACATTTATTTAAGAAGTGTTTGCATTTGAAGTTCAGCAAACTGTCTAAAAAAAAGGAAGTGGAAACAGGTAGCAAAATCATTGCTAAAGATCACGATTGCTGTTAAGGTGGAGGACTTCATTAGTAAGCTTGCAGATGATACCAAGCTCGGAGTGGGTGTCGATCGGATGGAGGGTAGGAAAGCCCTGCAGAGGGATATGGATGGACTGGAGGGATAGGCAGATTCCAGTGGGATGAGAGTCAACAAGTCCAAGTGCTGGGTCTTACACTTTGGTCTCAATAACCCCAGGCAGAGCTATAAGCTGGGGTCAGTGGGCAGACAGAGAGAGACTTGGGAGTGCTGGTGGATGGGAGACTTGACATGAGCCAGCAGTGTGCCCAGGCAGCCAAGAAGGCCAAAGGCATCCTGGCCTGCATCAGGAATGGTGTGGCAAGCAGGGCTAGGGAAGTTATCCTTCCCCTGTACTCGGCACTGGTCAGGCCTCACCTTGAGTGCCGTGTCCGGTTCTGGGCCCTTCAGTACAAAAAAGACGTTGAGTTACTGGAACGTGTCCAGAGAAGGGCAACGAGGATGATGAAGGGGCTGGAGCACAAGCCCTGTGAGGAATGGCTGAGGGAGCTGGGGTTGCTCAGCCTGGAGAAAAGGAGGCTCAGGGGTGACCTTGTTGCTGTCTATAACTACCTGAAAGGAGGTTGTAGTCAGGCGGGGGTTGTTCTCTTCTCTCAGGTAACTGGTGACAGAACAAGAGGACACAGTCTCAAGCTCCATCAGGGGAGGTTTAGACTTGATATTAGGAAGAAATCTTTCATTGAAAGGGTGATTCACCATTGGAATGGGCTGCCCAGGGAGGTGATGGAGTCACTGACCCAGGAGGTGTTCAAGAGTAGGATGGATGAGGTGCTTGGTGCCATAATTTAGATGATGGGCTGTTAGATTATGGGTTGGACTTGATGATCTTTAAGGTCTCTTCCAGCCTTGCTGATACTGTGATACTGTGACTTGAGGTAGGATAGGTACTTAGACATACAGTGTTTTCACAGTGATAAACAAAATTAAGTTCAGGTGTGCCAGGCACAATCATTGAAAAATAGTGTAAATTGACTGTCCCTTTTCTCTTGCTCCCCAAACTGGAGAAGTGAGCACCCACCGGGATCACAGCAGCCCTGAAGTGCTCCTGGCACCAGCAACGGGATGCTTGGAAGGGACTCAGGTGCCTTTGCAGAGGCACTTCCCGATACATACAGATTTAGTAGGAATGGTGAGATCCAAAGGGAGTGAAAAGTAGCAAGCAGAAGATTCAAAGAAGCAGAGAGCTTTTAAGACTCTCCTGGCCTTCAGCGCAGTCACTTGCGGTGGGTCCCACTGGATGCCCTGGACCTGGTGTGACCCCCTAAACATGGCCCTTCTGGACCGAAGCACTGCACATTGTCCTTCACTGACTTGGCATTCATGCACCCCAAATCTCCTGCTGTGAGGGTCACAGAACATCACAATATTTCTGTCTATAAAGGACAAGGTGATGCTCAATATTTCATATTTTTCTGAAGTCTGCTGCACAAAAGAGGAGAAAGATACAAACCTCAGTGCAGTTCAGCAAAACAAGTATCCTACAGTGCCCTTATCAGGACTGAGAAATCCTACAATGTAGACACTGACTTACACTCCCCTTTTCCCACCCTGACATTTCCATCTTGGCCAGAATAGTCACGAAATTATTATAAAGGGCAGAAGGGTTGTTGTAAGAGTTGATCTATATTTACACGAAATTCGGTCAGAGAAGAGGAGGGTTTTTTTCAGATTAGAAATTAAGTGTACTCACAGTGAAAAAAAATCATTAATTATTTAACCCGGGGATAGGAGTAGGAGAGAAAGGAGAAAAGTATTATTTAGCTCCAAATTAAGAAAAATGTGTACTAATCTTACACTTTATTTTATCCTTTGCTACCTCTTCCCCCATTTGACTAATTTTTTTTCTGTCGTGCCTGTTTAGATGTCAATTTTTTTTATTCCTGTCCCATAATGTCATTAACAAGAACTTCATCAAAAAACCCCACTTGATATACTATACACATTAATATATTACATATACACTATGCATACAAAAATACATTATAAATACATTAAATACAATAATAATTAGGTGGCCTTCAGGCTTTTAAAAAATGCCACCTTCCAGTATCTTTTCTATAAAAAGTTATGGTGCTGTTTTGCAGCACCTATTTCACCCCGGGAAGGAAGAAGGAATGGAGGAGAAATGGGCACTTTACAGTTTTTCAGGCAGAACCTCTGCTAGCGATAAAAAGACACCATCCCTTTTGAGGAAAGGTAAGGACATAGAAAGATCTTCTTTGCGGTGCTTGTGGGCAGCTGTGCAGATGTCTGACCGCCCCCCTTCTGCTCCACTCTCAGGCAGATACCTTTCACACCATCCACTAATCAATACTAATCACAAATGCCATCTGCCAGATGCACAGATTACACAGCAGGATGGGCACTTTCATCAGTGCTGGCTGAAGTGACACACATGTCTCGTGCCTCCAGAATTCAGGCTGCTACCACCCAAAGCTTCCTCTGAGCACAGTGAAACCCTCTGACATGGGAACTTGCTGCAATGGCTGCTGTGTGGTCTTTTGGGCTACTTGCCAGCATCAAGTGACCCAGCTTCCCTGAAGCTTTCCAAGCATTTTAAAGCAGATGTGTCATCTAATAGTATCAGGTCCTTTAAATCTGTATACTGCTCGGATAGGCCACCGTCAGAAACACAAACAGATATAATGGCATTTCTGGGACAGGTCTCTGTTTCACAGGTGAGGTGCAGAGAAGCTACCTGTGAACAGCAGTTTTGAAGCTCTGAAACGTGAAGTCTGACCTAAGAACAACCTTGGCAATGTCTCCTCTCTTAAAGAATACCTTATGCCTTAAAACAATACATGCCATTTACGAATAAACTTGAGAGCAGAATTCATAAACTAAATTTCATCTAAAACCCTTTCAACCTTCAGCTTCTCATTTTTACCAATTTTATGAGACACTTATATTCTTGCACATTCTATGGAGAGATAAGACTTTTTTCTTACACGTTGTAATTTACAGGTTCATTGTTCAAACATACCAGTGTTTCCATAATTCTGAGTCTAGAATTTCTTCTTTAAAGACTTAATAACTTCATTTACTATAATATTCAAATTTTATAGTGCACATTATACTTAACTTTGAAGCACTGCATAAAATATTTATACCATGCCTAAATGTGGCAACTACGTTTGTGATTACATTTTTATTCCTGTTAATTATAAATCAAACATACAGGGGTGATTGGTTTTTTTGTTCCCTTGGCAAGATTATTTGCAATAAATCTATCTTTTTTTCAGAGTCCTTCTGACAGCTCACCAGTAGCATCAAACTCCAAATTATGAAGAAAATTTCCATATAAAATCCACAAGTTAATATTCTATGATAGTTTTCAAGGTCCTTCAGGCCTATCACTTCACTTTGGCTTTGCATAAATTGTAAAGCTTCATCAGAATGGTGTTCATGACAGGTAATGGCACCATAATTCTTCATCAGTACCCTTCTGCATCGCCCAGTTTTCCTTCTAGAGGCTGTCTGCTGCTCAGTAAACAGCAATAGTGCCTTTGTTCATGCAATGATGCACTAACACAGGCAGCAAACTTTTGGATGAAAGCTATAGCTGCATACCACTTAAAACTAACCTACTTGCTTTACTAAATAAAGTAGGATTGCAAAACCCTCATGTTGAATAATAATCTTGACTCTCATTCTTCTAGCTCTGACGGCTCAAAAACAGCCATTCCATCTCTCTCAATAGGTGTCTGAGGGACATTTAGCCCTGTTAACACACAAGTAATTTTCTGTGTTATCCTAGAAGTTAGGAGTGGTACATTAATGTAACTTTACAGTCTGTTCTCTGTTTATCACTGATTCAACATAACAGAACTGCAAACTGCTTTATAAATTATAGAGAATGACATCTGCGATAATACTAGTGTACTTGCTATGAGTAAGTCAGCTGAATTATTCTGCACTGGCTTCAGTCCTATTTTTCCTTGCTCTGAGCATACACTGGTTTTACATCTTCACACTTGTACAGCTCCAGAAGAAATTGTTTAGTCAGATTTTGGGTTTTTTTAGTAAACATGTACAAATGAACTATCCTATACTCACTGGTGCTCAATAGCAAATACATAATTAATGCAACAGTGCTAAAAGTCTTCACAGTAGTGAAGTCTTCATGCCTGTAGGATTGGATGTCATAATTTTAATAGCATATACTGTTTTATACAACATTAGTACTTCAATTGAGTTTCTCATTTCTTAGAGGTCAGCTTAAAATTGTTTTCTTTGTGAGGTTGAATGCCCTATTACTTTGGAACATGATTCTATTACAAAAACAAAATACTAAGGTGAAATTTTAAGGAGAATTTCCATTTAATTGCATGAATATTTTTCCTAACTGGAAATTTTTAGTAATTCATTTTTACCAAATATATCTATTTTTTTAAGTAAAGACTTTTGAAAAACATATTGGTTTAAAAAAATTGAATTAAAGATTTTTGCACACAAATCATTCATCAGCATTTCATTATAGGTGTTTTGTACTTCAAAATCAAGATAGCAGTTGCTTTGATTAGAAACATGGTCTTCTGTACTATAAAAAGTTTGATTTTGATACCAACCTTGATTGGATAAGTCAAATTCCTAGTAATGTGTCATAAACAGATAGTAAACTAAAAGCTCATTAGCACTTAAGTAGTGCTTGATGATTTTTTTCCCTCAAGTTCTATTTTAGGGCTATTGCAAGAAATTGAAAGGGCAACAAATAGGTTCCTAATACAGGGATATTTTTTTTCTTTATTCAAAGGGATGAAATTCCATTTTTTTAATCCTTTTATGGCTAAAAAAAAAAAAAAGCTTTGCACAACAGACATCACTATTGACAAAAAACAAAAAAATCCCCCACCTCCAGTGTTCATGGATAACATCAGAACAATTTAGGCAATCTGAAGAGCAGTCACTGGTGAAATCACCTCAAAATGTAACTGCAGTCACCCCATTCCATTTTAGTTTTAGACAGAAAATTCTAGAATCCTAAATAACTGCAAATGGGAACAACCAGACTTACTGCAAGCATTTGACTGAAATTCTGTAATGCAAATCAATGATCAGGACTGTGCTGCTTTCCAGTCTGTTTTAGGAACCAGTTTTAGTCAGGATCTAAAATAGCATATATTGACAAAATTCATTGAACTAACTTTGCTCTGAAATAATGACTGGATGCTGAATTGTAGATTTATGAGGAAGTAAATGTATGGAGAGTATGGCTGCAACAGTGTATAGATATTAATTCCTTTAGAGCAAAATCACAAACAAAAACCAAAAGCCAGTCTGTATAAAAAAGAAGGAAAGAATAAATAACCGTGATTTAAAACAGGTCTCCCACAGGGAGCTAGCTCCACAAACTCTCCTTTAAAAGCATGACGTGTGATAACATTTGACCATCAATAAAAGCAATAAAATGCAGCATTAACACTGAGTTTTGAGACCCCAAGCCCAAGTTCAGTATGAAAGGTTTATTTTTATGGAGAAATCTAGGTGAAACTTCCTGATTTGCCAAGTCAGTATTTTTGCAGACAAAATTACTCAGAAAAAAGAAAAGAGAAAATGGAAAAAAAAAAAACAGGCTTGAAGAATTATTTTGAAGTGTTAATCAAGGTAACTTGCAGAAGAGGCAATCCCAGCTATCTGTGCAAGGAATGCACCTAAAACTCTCACTGATGCAATCAGAATGGAAAAGGTCCAGGAGGACCCCAGAGTACAATACATGCTTGCTCTTGCCCTGTGGTGTTTCACTAGATCTCTCCACCCAGTCTGGCTAGGAGACAGCCCTGCAAGCCTTCCCCAAGACTTTCCCCTTCCACTTCCTGCCCCTGCCTATGCTAGGTAGTGACATAGCCCAAGAGACCATTTTAATAATGTTAATTTTTAACTCGGAAAGGTGTACAGAATTGTTTTGAACAAAAAAATAAAGTTACCATCATGTAGGAGAATTTCCTAACTTTTGTGCTGTTGCTCAGCATGGGTAGAGCTCACCTCAAGGAAGTGTAAAACTTCTGTCTCCACTGAGGTCAGACTTGTGCCAGGTTAAATGATCTGGAAACCTGATTTGGGGTCTTAAAGCTGGTACCCCAATTTATATTAAGAGGAATTAATCAAGAATGTATTCTGTAACTGGGTAACTAAAACACCATGCAAACTGAAATCACTGCTGTTAAAAACGACTCTTTACAGCATGGAATTTGCATTTATTTCATCTGGAAGCTTCTGCAGCTGCGTTGTGAAAGGTCAGGATGATGACAACAGCATCTTCACATTTCCAGCTACTGCCTTTCCCTATCTGCTGCATTTATAATGCTGAGGGAGGGTCAACGTGTTCTTACCCAGCTGAGGGAAGAATGTCAGCTACAGAAGACAAGGCATTTTAAATGGTGGTTGCACGTTATCCTGGTGATTAAATGCTTGAAGTGAAACTTGTACCCTCAGTGTCTGAGTGGGTAGAGAAATGACAACTGCAGTTGTACTGGGTTCCAAGTGCACGTCATTCTAAGAAAATAGACGTGTGTACCATAACAGCTGCAGCACTAGAAAGCAAGGAAGTCAGAGACCAATTGATCTTCTATTTTCCCTTGCAGAGAAGAAAGTCTATTCTTATGCCAATTAATTCTTGGATTTCTAAAAAAACCCCCTATTTTCCAGAAGAACTATTTTTATAGAAGAGAACAAAAAAATTCTCTTAAATGATTAAGTAATTAACATTTAAAGTATTGATGAAAACAATAGAAGAATGGATTTCTGAGTCAGTTTTAATGACAATTATTCTGTTGGGAAAAGGAGGAGGAAACTCAACATTAAGACAAGTTCCACTTGTGATCTCAGCGTGACTGTTCCCAGTCCTGCATAATGGACAGCAAAAGGTAGAGCTCCAACAAAGCCCTCCAAAGGAATGTCACATAGGGTTTGCCCTTAATTGCAAATTCATACATTTAAGTTTCTTTTATTAGGAATACAAGATGCACAATCAAAAAACTATGCACTATCTGGAAAAGAGCAAATTTCCCAAAGGAGATTAACGTTAGTGGGGAGAAGATTTTCACCTGCTCTATGCCCCTGTTCTGCCTTCACCCCAGGCCTGCCATGGGTCTTTGCCGCAAGACAGCTCTGTGGCCCAACACCCATTGCCTGCACAGGAGGGCAAAGTAGAGTCCGAGAAGAGAAGGATCTGAAGACAGTCTGTTCTGCAAAGACTGGAAAAAAGGACAAGAGAGAACAACCACCAAAATAACCCCAAACTCAGTCAATTCAAATCTCTTGACCTTTTAAGAATAGGGTTAAAGATAAGGGGATAAAAGCAGAGCCTACTGGTGCTTGCCATCTATGAATTTCCTTTCCAAGAGGATAATTTTGCCGGTGATTTCTAAATTTATCGTAAGTGTAAAGTCCTGGACCATATTCCCTTCATGGGGACATTTTGCTTTCCCCAGCTCTAGCTGCCAATCACATTTTGGCTAAGCTGTTTCTTAAAACTCCCTTTCAGAAAGCTAAAGCTCTAGCAAGAGGCATTAAAGCAATGTGTACTCAGCCCTTGAGAAAGGAAGGACATATGAGAGCTCTTCAGTTCAGATTTAGAAACCTCGTTTCAGCATCCAAAAGCCTCTTGTTATCCTACCCAGTGAGTCTGACCTCTTGCCACCTCTTGGTCAGCACATCATGTCCTTTCTTCCAGCGTGTCCATCCTGTTTTAAATAAAACAAGCATCTGCAGTACCAATGCTCTGCAGCATCACAGGCACTGTATAGCCAAAGCTGCTCATCTCTGCAACCCCCCATGCACCTCTTTGAGTCTGTGTTTCAGATTCCCTGCAAAGGAAGCTAAGAGATAAAACAATGCCTGTGAGAGCAGACAGCACACAGAAGGTGATGTAATTTGTATGACTGTAAACATGGGAGACTATTTTTCACACATTGCACAGAACAAATCCCTGAAAAGCAATGAAAACAAACACCTCCAGATAGCAGTTTTGTTCTGTACGGAAACACCTCCATTGCACGTATTTAAATACATGAAACCATCAGTAATATTTTTTTCTAAAGAAAGACCATTTCAGGTTAATGTGGTTTTACCTAGAAAGTTGGAAAAAAAGAGGACAGAGGCTTCCTGATACTTTTCACCAGCACAGTATTCAGTGCTTATTAGCAAACCAAAATTAGTTGCTTTATGATTTTGCAATTTCCATTATTACACCTTAGAGGAATCCATTCTCTGGATTCTTCTGCAGCATCTTATTTTGCTACAGGAGTGATCAATCAGGCAGTAGTGATGAAGACTGGACAAAGGATAAACTGGAATGCCTGTCCTTATCTGAGATCTTGGCATTCCCATTAAAAGCAGTAGCCTGGTTTAGGATATGTTATGTCATTATGCTCTCCTGGGTTTTGCGTTGGCTGTTCCTGCCTGTTCCTCCAACTATGAATAAAATTAATTTTCCATTGCAAAGCTGGAGAAGCAGACAGGGACAGCAGAGCTTTGCAATGGAAAGGGAATCTTATTCTTTGCTGGTCTAGTTATCCAAGCAAATACCAAGGTAATGTTTATTTCATCTAATGAACTCATCTAGCCAATATCATTGCTAGTACCAGCCTGTATGAAACACAGACTCTGAGAGGGCAGCAGGACACTAGCAGTATAGGAAAGAAACAACCCTTGCTCTAAGATACATGGCACCTTGTGACAAAAGGGAATAACACCCAGTCTGGGAAGAGACTTTATTAGAAAGTTAATATGTTATTTCATTTTGCCTTTGTAAAGGAGAGGCATTGCTGGAATGGAAGATACTTGCCAACTTCTGTTTATCCCCTGGAAATTTAACCCAGGCAACAAGTCTCCTTGATGCTTACCATCAGCTTCCTTATTGTATTACAATTTCTTCTTAACAGTGTAAGTTATTGACACTCATGGAAATCATAATACTGTGGTTTCAGACTTCCTCCCGGCCACATTTTTTTTAAATGAAGAAAAGGGGATGCAAAACTGTGTCTCAACACTAGAATTTGAAAGTTCTGACCCAGTGTGTTTAAAATTAATTGAAAAAATTCCAGAGACTGAGAAGGAACTGGCCGGGCTATTTAATCTTCTACTGCTGCTGTCTAGAGTCAAAAATTGCTGTCCCTCATGTGTTACTAGAATATAAATTGCACATTTTGAAAAGTAAATAAAATCTTAAAATACCTGAGTTGACAAAAGTTGCCATGAGAAAAATTGAAGGAAACCTCTTAACTGCAGAAGTCTCAAAATGCAAAACTGTCCTCCAATGAAAAAAGAAAATAATAAAAATAAAAAAGTCTGTTCTTTTCTTCCTTTTATATTGCGTGGCTTTAATAACTCCAGGAAGCTGGTGGGGAGGAGAAACTATCCATATGCACACACATACACACACAGCTTCAAGCTTATCTTTAAGTAAAATAATGAATTGCTTTAGATCCATCCTTACAGCATGACCTAGCTACCCAGTAACAAGATAGAGGGACTGAGTGGGTTTCCAGTGCTTGATTGCTTCTTATCATATTCTGTGCACAAAATGCCTTCAGAAATCTACTTTACCTTCACTTGTATTCTCTGTTCAGAATGAACAAGTCATTCAGCACCAAATTAGTATCTGAGGAAATGAGAACCACAAAACTCCTTGAATGTAGCAGTGTAGACATGTAAGGCAAAAATAAAATCCCTTACATGATTCTAGAATTTGAAATAATTAATTATATTGTTTCAGAAGCACAAGTAGAAACTTACATTTTCAAGTCTGTAATTCTGAAAAAAGAAAAGAAAAAAATCTAAATACATTAGCTCATATACTCTATTTGTATGAATACAGTGTTAGCTCTTAAACTGTGGCTTTTCCAGTTATATTTCAAGAACAAAAATGAAGTTCCAATCACCTGGTAATCAGCTATTGAAATCTTCCTCAAATTAAACACTAATGATAAGATAGATACATCTCATCTGTTTAGATGTATGCAGAATACTGGATGATTTAGGAGTGCTACTTTTCACGATATGTCTCTTCAAAATGTTTTTCTTATGTATTAATAATTGGCACTACCTTGCTTAAGAACTTGACTTTTCTCAAGACTATCATAAAAACAGTGTGTTCCTGTGTGCCGAAAGAGGAGTCGACGAGGCAAATGTCCAGTCTGGATGGACAGGGAAGTTTTGAAGGAACTTAGAAACAAAAAGAGGATTTATCATCTTTTTAAGGAGGGTAGGGTCTCTCAGGTAATGTTTAAGGAGGCTGCTAAGGCATGCAGAAGAAAAATTAGGGAGGCCAAAGCTCAATTTGAACTTAAATTGGCAACTACTGTAAAGGATAATAAAAAAAGCTTTTACAAATATATTAATGGTAAAAGGAAGGGTAAGACTGACATCGGTTCCGTATTGGATGAAG
>VXBA01005749.1:298283-310095 GCA_013399895.1 Serilophus lunatus | reverse complement strand
ATGGAGCACAAGCCCTATAAGGAACGATTGAGGGAGTTAGAGTTGTTTAGCCTGGAGAAAAGGAGGCTCAGAGGTGACCTTATCGCTCTCTACAACTTCCTGAAAGGAGGCTGTAGTCAGGTGGGGGTTGGTCTCTTCCACCGGGCAGCAGCTGACAGAACGAGAGGACACAGTCTCAAGCTGCATCAAGGGAGGCATAGGCTAGATATTAGAAGAAGTTTTTTACAGAAAGAGTAATAAAGTTTTGGAATGGACTGCCCAGGGAAGTGGTGGAGTCACCATCCCTGGATGTGTTTAAAGAAAGGCTGGATGTGGCACTTGGTGACATAGTCTAGTCTAGTTGAGGTTCTAGGGTAAGGGTTGGACTAGATGATCTTGGAGGTCTCTTCCAAACTAGTGATTCTGTGATTCTGTGAAAACACCACCTCTTGCAAAAAGCATAGCACATCATTAACATTTTTCTTGTTTCTTGTTAGTTGAAGTAAACTAACTCAGGTTTACAATTATTTCACTTGTTCTGCTATTAAATTCCTTTTCTTTTCCCCAAAAACTTCAGATTTGTACTGCATTTAAGATGTTGATAGTAGCTGATTGGAAGAGACTGATAGTCTTATGTCAGGAACAAAAATTCTTCTTTAAACAGACTACAGCCCATCCCAGAGTCAAGGACAGCATGTGGGTTGTATCACTATTCCATCTCCACTTATATAAAAAAGTGGAAAGATATGGTCCGTGCCTAGAATCATAAAATTTGACTCTGAGAATTGCACATGAATATGTCCTCTAATACTTATTTTGGTCAAAAGTTATACACCAGAGAGAGAGAGAGAGAGAGAGAGAGACCTAACCCACTGAATGATTATTTTCTGGAAGGAAGGGCAGTGATCACCACAAACAGTTCTTGGCCTCATGGTAGTCCTTCAATGTACTCAGACTGGCAGGGGGAGCAGCTTTGCCACAGCAGGGAGGGAGTGCAACATGTTGCATCCCCAGACAGAAGCTACCCAAGGAAAATGTGCTGCTCTAGGGGGTTCTGGCTTTATCTGACTGCCTTGCTGCAGGAGGCCAGAATTGATGGTCGAGTACATGTTTGTGCTAGGTTTATGGAAGAAGTAATGTTTAGGTGGACAGTTTAAACTCTAGAGAAAGGCTCTGAGGAATCTACTGCGTGGTTGATTATAAAGAACACTTCCCATGTTTCCCATGGATTTTATTTTAGTGTTTGTATCTTCTAATTTCTCAGGCAATCTTCCTTATTCTAATGATTTACTGCACATAATTAACCAATCTCAAGCTGTCTGATCTCATTCACTGAGAAATTAAATGCCTACGCAGAAGGTTCACTATATAGATTTTATATGAAATTGATCAGGTTTTGCCATCATGGCAAGTGCCAAACTAAATTTACAAGTTCTTGCTATTACTCTTATCTGTGGTCAATTGCTTCTGTCCAGATGCTGTGGTTTGTTATCACTTTGATTATCTGGTTACAGCCCAGCTTCTCAAATATTCACTAAACACAATAAAAGCAGGACTTCACAGAATTAGAAAAGAAATAAGTAATTGCATATGGGGAGGAGATAATCTTTGACATCAAAGGCAATATATAGACAGATATATATCACTGAATGCTCTTAGTTATCATAGAAAAGCCATGTTAAATGTCAATTATTAGCTAAAGTGCAACACTTGTGCTGAAATTTTCCCTTCTCACACCATGCTTTGAAATATACATAACTGCATACAACACAAAATGTTCAAGTCATGCACAGATTTCTCATTACTATAAATATGCAAAATTTGACAAGAAGTCTGAAGGTCTTAAGCCCTCTTATATATCCAACAGAGACATTTTTGCTGAGTTGCTGCATGAGGTGGAAACTGTGTTTGGATTTTCTGCTTGTTGTGTTCTCTCACTATGATGAGAGGCAAGGTAGACACTCCTCTCAGGAGGATTTCTGCCTGGAATTTACGGGGTACCTCTCACACTGCAAATTTCTGTTGGCATTCAGTCTGGAGGGCTTCTTGTTCCTGGCCTTCTCTGCTCCACATCAGCCTTAAAAAACCCATGGTGGAAAAGGCAAAGTGATTCACAAAGCAAGCAAATGCAGAGGGTTTGTGGAGACAGTTGGGGTGCATGGGGACTTTATCAGTCACCAGCTGTTCTCTGATGGCCAGTACTTGTTTTGAGGAGTGTTGTAAAGCAGATCTCAATATATGATGCTCAATCTGGTGAGAAAATCATAATGCAGTTGTGTTGGATCTTAAAACTGTTGTTGTTTTTCTTAGAGTCTAAATAATCTCAATAAATTCATCCAATAATGGTGTTGTATCTTTATTTCATTAGTTAATACAAAAGCACAGCAAATTAAAAATTATTAGACAACACATTCTTTAGTCTTGAATTACCTAAAAAATTTAAGGAAACTCTGGAATGCTGAGTTTTAATCAGATGATAAATATATTCAGGCTGTATTAGCCATTCCAATATTACAGCAATGAAAGGCTAACAACCACTACTAACTTTATATAATGTGTCATATAATTGAAGCAAAAATATCTACAGAAGCCTACTTTTTAAACAGTGCACAGGCAAACTGAACTCTTGATAAACATTTTAACGGGATGTCAGTGATGCTCAGAAGAAACCAAAGGAATAGTGTCAAAACTTACACAAACTCCTCACTGCAAGTCTGTATTTATTACAGGAAGCCTCTAGCATGTAAATATACTAACAGTCCCTTTAAAATACTGTCAATTCCTTTGAAATCACATTTGGATCCTTTCCTACAAACCTTTGCTGATGAGGTAGGACAACAAAGGAGCCTCGACGTCATGGCAATGGCATCGGTCTGGTTCTGTGGGATGCTTGACTATCTGCTTAAGTTAACAGACAACATAACTTAAAGTAGTATTCACATGTGTACAACAGTGGCTTCATGTAATTACCTGAGGCTAGAATCAGTCATGTAAAAGTGCCTGACACAAAGTAAATCTTAAAGTTCTCTTGAAGTAACCATCTGCTTACAAACTGACTCTGAGCAGTACAATCTTGAAGACCAACATTTCACCTCTGTAGGTGACTCCAGGAGGAAAAGAAAGTGTGGTGGGTTAAGGCTTCTTTTTCCAACCCTCCATGATCTGAAATAAAAGATTTTCAAATTATAAAACATTTTTCTCCAACTTTTGAGATCCAGGACTGAATGCAACCTACTGTTGCCTTTCCAGAGGTATATTATGGGGTGGAAGAGGAGAAAAAGTTTTTCTATTTGGAGGAAAAAAAACTTATTACCTGACAACAGGATAAACTCAAGGACTGGGGTGCTAAGAGCAAAGGAAGTGATACAAAATCTAAGAAAAAAGCATGATATTATAAGGAAATTGCTCAAAATGGCATGGCTCTGAAATGAGCTGTGTTTGAAGAATGTGTCTTTATGTAGGAACACGTGTCTGCCCTTTCAAAGCTCTGCAATTAGAAGCAAGGTGAAGAGTCTTAGGCTTGGTGATTGGGCACATCCTGGTTTCAGCTGGGATAGAGTTAGTTTTCTTCCTAGTAGTTTGATAGTGCTGTGGTTTTGAATTTAGTATGAAAATAACGTTGATTACACACTGATGTTTTAGTTGTGGCTAAATAACAATTGTCCTAAGTCAAGAAATTAAAATTACTATTACTACTATTACCACCACCACCACCATCTTTATTTCAATTATTAAGCTGTTCTTACCTCCATATATGGTTTTAATTTCTTTCTGATTTTCCTTTCCGTCCTACTGATGGATGAGTGGTGAGTTGAGCAAGCAGCTATATGGGGCTTAGTTGCTGGCTGGGGTTAAATCACAATAATATAGATTCAAAATTCTGGGTAGAGAGTCAGTAAAACAAGCTGGACTATACAAGCTCTACTCAAGCAGCAGAACACCTTTTGTACTCTTAAATCCTATGTAAATTTTTACCCTTTAAGGGACATAAACTCCATAGCAGCCTCTGTCATGCTTTGGCATGTTCTCATGTTAACAACAAGAACTACACTATTCCACTTAACCACCCTTTTCACTGAAGTGCTGAATAATATATTAAAATTATAAAAAGGCTGCATCACTGTGAAGGTGGAGGAAGAGCAGATCCTTCAGTAAATGCTAAGTGTCCCAAAGAAACTCTTTTTAGTTTCTCAAGGAAGGAAAGTTTACGACCAGGTATAGTAAAAGCTGGCAGGAGGCACTTTATTTCATGTTTCCGTCTGCCAGTTATATTTCATGAAATGGAAGATTGTCCTTTCACCCCATAAATTCACCTTTTATACTGCAGACATTTCACATTAAATACTAATAACATTGTTTCAGGGGGTAAACTAAAGGACATAAGTGGCAATTAAACAGCTCCAATTATATAATAATTTTCTGTGTCAACTTATTTCAACAGATTACTGAATTTATATTGAAATGATATTCTGAAGGGACTTAGTAATGTTTTAAGCATATATTCCAAGGCTACAGTCCCAGCACTGAATATTAATAACACAGCTTGAGGTGTGTGCTCTCATGTGTCACAGATATCACAGTTTCTGTTCATTTTCCATGAATTATTGAAATGAAGAATTATTTCCTATTTTCTTTATCAAATAAACACTTACTACCAACAGCACTGGAAGGAGTAAAATCCAGGAAATGTGCTGCAGTAGATAAGAATTGAAAGCAGTGTGCTGAGGATGTTACCTGTATTTACATATTTTTATTTTATTAAGTAATTGAAAGAGCCTGTCCAAGTTGTTTAAGTCATGCATCATAAATAAACACAAACTAGAGAACTGGAAGCAAAGGCTTACATAGTAGCAACAATTCATACCTCCCCTACAGTGATTGCCTAGACAACTTTCCACTTTGTCTTGGAAGCTTCCTACTACTCAGCTCCCTTAAGAATTGTTCCAGCTCCTTGAGAAATGGTGTACAAGGTCTCCATAGGGGCAAGAAGTAAAAACAAGAGGTACAAGAGCCTACACTTATTCAAAGGTTAAATTTAATCCTAGGAATTTGTGTACTGCATAGATTTCTGAAAAGCAGGAATATGAGGGAAAAACTGATGAATAATGTCTAACAGCCAGTGTAAATTAGATCATACATGTCTAGAGGGGTTATGCAGCTCTTTAGAGGCATTCATGGTTTTAAATCACCTGTCTGACGTAAAAAGGGAGCCCAGAGCTAAATGTCTAAAACAATATGTAGCCATGTAAATCAGTGCCTTCTCTAGCTTAAGGCCTTTGGAAGAATATGCATGTATCTGTGTAGACTATATATATATATAGGTATGCAGAATAGAAAGAGTTCAGAACAAAACCTTGTGCTTTGCATGCTGCTCTTCTACAGGCCAGTATGGAAGATGCCAAGAGGGGACAGTTGTTAACCATGTTGTCCAATATCTGCTTGGGTCTTCTCTCCAATATGATGACCTCAGGGCAGGGGTTTGGATGGAGCTGGCTTTATATCAGTCTGGAGCATTCCACCATTCTGTCCAATATTCATCACAGTTTTTGAGCTCTCCATACTGTTATTACTGAGGCAAAATAAACTAAAATACGCTTTTGAATTAAAAAAAAAAACACCCAGAAAACAAAACCACAAAAAATAAAACAAACAAACAAACCCCACAAAAACCAACCAACAAAAAACAATCCAAAAATTCCAAAAAACAAACCAAAGCCTTTTTCCTTTAAAACATATTTAAAGTATCTAAATTTTTATATTACACTTGAGCTGTCTATAACAGATTGCTCATAGAGAAAAATTATATTCAAGGTGTCCAAATCTTCACTCAAAACTTCTAAGGGTATCAGACCAGTGAAGTGCCAAGCTTAGAACCTGAAATCAAAGCATGTTAAGGTGATACAGTGTTTTTCAAAAAGAGCTTGTCTCTTGTTGCTCTCCACCAACAATTATTTTTATTTCAGTTACTTAGTTCAGGCCAGTGCTATAGCTACATCATATGACATCCAGAAAACAAGGGCAAAGAAAATTGGATTTCCTCTCCCAAATTTTCAATGAAAACAAGATACTGGAAGTTGAGATACTCTACCTCTAAAATTCTGAAAGATGTGGTAGCAGAGAATAAGGCCCCTATTCACTAAACAGCAGTAAAATTTATTCATTAAATAAAAATCATTAACTGTAAACCACAGCCAGATATACAGAAAAATGGATTTATGCCATATATTTCTTGTAGTTATGTTTAATTAAAAAGTGAGAGTGGTTTTCTCTATGTTTAATTCCAACTACTATTACAAACTTTGATATAAGTTAATGAATGGCATCAATAACAATTACAACTTCATTATGTCACATAAAAATTAAGCATATGAAAAGTGACTCTATAATTGGTTAATGGTGCATAAGGTAGTCTCCTTTTTGGCAAAAGTTACATCATTTTGGTATATCAGCTGTACTTAATTCCAGATCAGCATATTTTAATAGATGTTAGCCAGCAATGACAACTGCATAACAAAGGTATTTAGCAAACTTAACAAGAGGGGCTAATAAATATTTACTTGGTTACTGATGTAGATTATCATTAGAATGTGTGATTTTAGCATTTTATTTAAATTTTTATGACCCAAATTGAAAGACAAGGTTAACTATTTAGGTATATTTTTAATAATTTTATTTATATTCATACTTTTTTTCCTGTCTTTATTATCTTACTTTTAGTGTATAAAAACTTTCCAAAGTGCCACTCATTTTCAAATTCAAAGCTAACTAAGACTTCTTTTTTTTTTAATGTGTATGGACAGCTAAGCATCCCAAGTCACAATCTAAGCCAGCTGAAATGACTTTTAACATCTGTTTCAGTCTTCAATTAAACTGTACATTTTGTTAACATAAAATAATTTAACATTCTCTGGAGGCAGAACTTATTTTTTCCAGACTGGCCCACACTAGGATAAGAAAACTTCCTCTCAGAATTTCGCAGTTGTCCAGTTTTTATAGACATGACATACAGAATCTGTAGTCCATTCATTTTTTCTACAGCCAGTATTTTTGAAAGCACGTTTGCTTCAAATGGTTTCTATGCTTCAGTTTGTTGTCCTCTTTTCCTAAAAGTACAGTTCCCATTTTTCTCACCCTTCATTTACAAAATCTGACTCACCATTTTGCACTCACTCATAATGCAGCATGAGAAAGAACTGCCGGCAGGAAACAAGAATTAAGGGTTTGACTTTTCTCAAGTTAAATAAAAGCGAATAATTTATTCTTTCACTCAAAAAAACCCCAAGCATTTACTATATATTTTCCAAGGGCACCAAAACATTTCATCATGTATTTTAGACAGATATAAATACATGTTTTTGTCCAAAAACAGTGATGTTTCTTCTCCTAAAAACATTCTGAGCTCTTGGTTAAGTCTATATTCAGATATTCTTCAAAGGACTCATTTGATTCCCTTTTTTAAAAAAACTTATTACAGAGTAAATGTTTACCTAAGTTCCTATATTTATGTGAAAATTTGTTTTGAGTACAAGAATTCATTCTAATACAACCTAGAGATTCATGTTTCAGAGGATATACTTTAAATGTTTCTATTATATTTGCCTAAAGAAGCTGGGCCAAATTTACTGACCTTGGGGCTTAGACAAAAATAAATATAACTAGTAGGGACAGAAAATGTCTTTCTCTAAAAATTTAGAGAACACCTAAGTTTGACTCATAACTCATAAATACAGGGTCGTGTAGAAGAAACTTCAATTAAACCTCACCCTCTCTAGCACAAGGGTGACACCACAGCTAATCCCGCACATGGTCTGGTACTCCTGGCAAAGACAGTTGCTACACACAGACTGCTTAATTGGGTCAAGTCCATGTCACAGAAATAAACCACGGAGGTTTGTTCCACTGTGGACTGAGTAACATCAAATAGTCTCACACAGTGAAAGAGCTAAATTAAATGATTGCTCAGTCTCAACACTCTCAAGCATTTTTCCATTTTTTTGTAACAGGCACATAGGAGGCCAGATTTTGGAAAATATAGAGCCAGTCATAAAGAACAAGTCTTGAAGATTTTCTCACAAAAGACCAATTTACCTGAGAGACTTCTGTGTAAAAATAGTTATTTATTAATATTCTACAGCAGGGAGTTTGAGGCATTTGCAATCTCTGCAAACAGAACTCATTCATTTTTCATAGAGTGAAGAGAAATCCAAAAAAATTCTCCAGTGACTCCACTGGGCTTGGCTGGGAATACAGAATTGACTTTATCAAGTATGTTTGTGGAATAGAACTGAAGATGGCCTTTGAAATTAAACGGGTGCCAAAAACCTAATTTCAGACAGCCCGTAAGTTTTTCCTTTTCTGATAATTCTCCTGCCTCTTTCTAATACAGTTTTTGTATATAGGTTCAAACTGTCTCCTGAGCACAAAGTTCAATTTGTAGTACCTGCATATCAACTTGTCTATATCCCAAACATCTATACAACTCAAAGCTTCATTACTTCTTACAGAAATTCTCCACACTAGAATAGAAGGGAGGTGTCTTGGCAGAGTTTGTGTGATAAATGAGCACTTGAACATACTGTACCAGTACTGTTAAGATCTTGACTTCCTAAGTGCTGAGTTTACATAAACTGGTAACACTGCCACTTTATCACTTGGCAGCATCTGTAAACTTTATGTTCCAGAATGCCATAAATGATGATACTTGTTACCACAAATAACATCCATACAACCAGTCAGGGAGAGGAAACACTTCCACACCATGTTCCTGACAATCTAGTTGCATTATTGGAATACGTCTCAACCTTGGAACCAAGTCTTGCTGCACAATCCTCTTTCTGTTTGGTATTATCAGCCTCTTCCAAGCCATAAGTCATTGCTGATCTACTGTGCTAGTGCTATTTGATTGTTTAAATGTGGTGATTCTGCGCAATCCATTGCAGGTTACCAGGGTTCTCAGAGATATCTAATATGTGAAATTACTTCATTTCCTAATCTGTCATGGGCAGTTGAACACCCAGGCTGCTGCTGCCAACCCAGACAAAAAGTGTTCTGGATATGCAGCTTCTCTGAGGTCCAAGAGTGATAACAGAGAGCTATCTCAGTAGCAGCACAGTGAACTTCTAGTTGCAACTCAACAGCAATTTTTTTTTCAATCTTCAGGGTCAAGTTTCAACCTCAGTTGGCTCAGATCTAATCCACAGTACTAGGAAGCCAGCAGGCTTGAAAACAGACTCTGAATAGGAACCTTGGATTTTTTCCTCCTTTCCTAGCTCTCACAGATGGATACATTCTATTTCCTTACTCAACAGGGCTTCCTAATCCAGGAAGCATTAAATCATTCCTGCTTCACCTATGTAGAAGCTTAGCCCAACTTTTTTGGTCTAATTAATTTTTTTTATTTGCTCTATGAGCTAGCAAATTCTCCAAGTGGGCTTTACAGCATCTCATTATTAAAGGTATGTAGAAGTAATACATGTATAAAAACATCTTTTATGTATTATTATCAAACCACAGGCAGCTTTTAATAAGTCTTTTAGAAAAACCTAAACAAGATGCCACTGTTACATGGTTAACAAGAAGGATAATCACTTTCCCTCTTTTCCTCTTTTTGCAGGGTCAATAATTTTAGGATGAAGTAAGTGAAACGCTACTCTAGGTAGCTAGTAGATTGTGGGGCAACAAAAATGCATTATGAAAACATTAGCCTAAGAAAATAATATTTAGAACACAGAGGAAAAGATGTTTTATTTCCCCATACCCAGGGATAATATTGCTAGTCCTCATTTTTTGACAGAAAAATACAAACATGTGGCTTTTCAGGATAGAAGGAAAAAAGGACTCTTCCAAATACAATATTCATTTCCATTCTAGCCAAACTGAATAATAGTTAGTGATTTATTGTCAATTTGATTTATGGCATGAGCAGTGTCCTGACAAATTATCAGTGTCTCGAAGGGTAGTCTCCATTCATCTCCTCCGTAGTTCACAGGGAAGTACAGCTCCAATGAAGTGATACAGTGCCTAAAGGGACTTGGTATAAGAGAAACCAGGAGATAGCAGAGACCAATCTGCTAAGGAAGAAAAAATGTAGCTTGGCAGGAAATGCACGGAAAATGTGAAGCAAAGGAAGACTGAATCAGACTGGAAGCCAAGGCTGTTATTTAAGAAATCAAGCCTAAATTACGGCATAATGTTGTGTCTTCCAAAGCAAAGGAAAAGCACATGCAAGGAAACTTGCTCAAAATAACCCTACTGCTCTGTTATTGACTTCCTCTCCTGAATCATGGACTATCCTCAGCTAGCAGGCAACCTAAACTATTAAACATACACCTATGTATTGTAATTTAGAGCTATAGTTACATTCCTTTGAAGATTTATTACTGTTTGCTGTGAGAAGGATCTGCAACTAAAATCTTTGTCAACAAGCAGAAGTCAAATGCAAGTATAGGGTCACACAGACAGAAGAAAACATCTGCTCTACACACTTTCCAGAACATAATGACACAACGTCTTAGAGAGACCAGCTGCTTCACTTTAATTTTAGAAAATCAAAGGAGTAGCAATGACTGAAAAGATGTAGAATGATTTGTAACACAAGGGCAGGAAAGAAGAAATTGTGTCTAACCCAGCACTTGACAATACTTTGCCTGAAGCCTATACTCCACTTTCACAAACTTGCTGTTCTGAGAAGGTATTTAAAAGTAAATAAGTGTTTATGTGATGTTTTGAATCTGAGCAGTTAAAAGCTGACAAACAAGGACTATATTACCAATATATAAATCTTGATAAATCTTACAATGAGGAAGCTAAGGGTCCTAACTATAAGTAAATTGGGAGGTCCTATTTAGAAGTTAGTTTAGCTTAGCTTCATGTAGCAATAAATGTAGGAATAAATTTCAGGCAAATTTGGTCTCTAATTCAACAAGCGCCTTTTCATTGTTGTGCTGTTTGCAGTTAGCAGTGGAGTGGGCACTTGGAAGGTGCCAGGGACATGTTCCTGCAAGAGTGAAGAAAAGTGACAGAAGTCATTCAGCAGAAATGACAATGGTAGTGGATTGGGAACCCTGTTACAACTGGTCCAGAGGAGGGCCATTAAGATAAACCAGGGGGTGGAGCACCTCTCCTATGAGGACAAGCTGAGAGAAGTGGAGTGTGTTCAACCTGGAGAAGTGAAGTTGCCAGGAAGACTTTGTAGCAACCTTTCAGTACCAAAAAGGGGCCAATAAAAGAGAGAAGAGGGAATTCTTCCACAGGCAGATAGTGCTAGGATAAGGGGGAAAAATTTTAAACTCCAAGAGGATAGATTTAGATGAATATTAGGATCAAATTTTTTACTGTGAGGGTGATCAGGCACCAGAACAGGTTGCCCAGAGAGACAACCTGAGGATGCCACATCCCCAGAAGTATTCAAGGCCAGAGTGGATGGGGCTCTGCGTAACCTATTCTACTGGAAGATGTCCCTACCTATGGCAGAGGGGTTGGAACAAGATGATCTCAAAGGTCCCTTCTAATCCGAACCATTCCATAATTCTATGAACCCAAAGACATGAACAAAAACAGATATAGGTCTTTAGGAAAAGCTAATAGCCCAATGTAGACTTACCCAGAGTTCAGCTGAATTTGAACGAGCAGCACTTCCCTGGTAGGTACAGTAAACTGGCAAAAGATTCAAGAGAAAGTGCAACAGCATGATCTGCCTTTCCTTGAACTAAATTTATAAACGAGTTTCCCATTTTTTCCCTGTACATGTAATTTACAGCCCAAACAGACGGTAAACACAATCCCTCTGACCCTACTTTGTCCTTCTTATCTTTTTTTTTTTTTTTTTTTTACA
>VXBA01005749.1:244095-298261 GCA_013399895.1 Serilophus lunatus | reverse complement strand
TTTTTTTTTTTTTTTTTTTTCTGCTGGTGAGGAATGAGTTGTCTATTTTTCAGTTTTTGTTCCTTCATACCCATCTTGCAACATAATTTGGCAATGATTTATTGTGTAATCGTGTTCCAAACAGGTGTCTGTTTTCTGGCTGCCCCTGTAAACTCAGTTCCAGAGACCAGATGGTAATAGTTAGCTGCCTTCTGCACCTGCATGGATGAGAGCAGATCTGAAGAACCTCTGCTGTATGTTGAGTAGCTCAGAGCAATATTTAGATGACCTTGTGGTGAGCAGTATGTAGCCAACTGTGTCTGTCTTGGCACTGACACTGTAGCGATCATTAGCAGACTTGAATTTAAGACAGAAAATGGGTTTAGGAAACAAAGATAAGGCAGGACAATTTGGCACATCATCAGCTGAAAAGGCACATCAGGAACACCAGCCTGAATGAACAATACCTGCCCACATCTTTTCTGCCACGTTAGGGGATTTCTTGCAGCAATCACACAAATAAACTCACTTACTGTATTTCAGACCAAATCCAGCTGTCACAGTTCAGCTAAGAGTTTAGAGACTTCTTAATTAAACACATTAAAGCAGAGTTGGTTTTCTAAAAATCCCTCAGCTTCAATTTGTTACCGGACCAACCTAATCTATAACACTCTGACAACAGGAGGAGGAAGATGTGGGGGAGGTGGATTTGAAACCTGACTTTTTTGAAGAAGATAATCAGCCTGAGAATTAGTGAGATAAAAAGAGATGGCAGGAGAGAAAAGAAAGAGAAAAAGAGGTGAGGATTAAAAAGGGAGTTAAGGAACATTCTGCAGAATGCAGCATCCATGCAGCATAAGTATGGGAGGCAGTTACTGAAAGAACCACCAATAAAAAAAAAATCACTGAAGAGTAAGAAAAATCTGGAAATAATCATTAGAAAATTTGGTCCAGAAAAAAGTTGTATACTGGAGAAAAGATTCATTTATTCGATAGCTGTTTCTAGACATGTTTTGGGATACAAACCGAAGCAGGATGTGTGGCTCTGACTCTGCTACAGATCAATAGCAGAATTAGGCATTAGGTGAGGCATTCAGCTGCAGGGCAGAAGAGTCAGGCTCAGAGGATTGGGAAAGTCCCATCTCTAAACCAGATCAACAGGGCTCACAGAAAAGAATTCCTACCTTCTCAGGGAGACACTTATTTCTCTACTGAAGCCTTTGCCAGCTCTTGTGTTCTGAACATGAGGTCTATGAGCCCATTCAGGGGATTAACTTCTTGGTGGCATTTCTGCTTCTGAGTGCTTTTCGCTATATTGTAGAGCATGTTTGGAGCTGGTGGCAGTGTTGGGTACCTCACTGGGTCCTCAAAGTCAATGATTAGAGGCTTTGGGTATTTTTCCTGGCAGAATATTAAGATATTAGTATGTCAGCAGCTCTCTGCATAGCATGAAGGATAGCTCTCCTCCAGCATATACTTTTTGTAATTAAAAAGAAGAATGAAGCATAAAAAGTGTTGTTGATTAAATAGAAATATATGATCATCTAAGACATTACAAAACACCAGTAGCTATACACTGGCAAAAGTATGCACAGAGTCGTCAATGCAGGGTTGAACTTTCCAACTCAAACAGCTATTCCATAAATGCAGGTACTTTCTCCTGTCAGCTACACATTAGAAATTCACTGTGAAAATAATCACTCCTTAGATATTTGAGACTCACATTATTCAGTGGAAGAAAATAAATCTCTTTAAGAGTCCTGTTAGCAGAGAGGAATTATAAATCTTTAGAGGTATTAATGATTTCAATATTAATAATATAATTCTGCAAATCTATTTTTCTAATCAGTTTCTGAATCTGTGATCAAAATTTTAAGTCAGTATTTCTTTTTCAGACCTCACAGTTTCTTAATTCCTTGGAGAGAAGACTCTAATAACCTTTTTTCAAATACCTGTTAAGAATCACATCACGTACAGAAAAAAAAGGGCCTCGTAAAGACTTAGAAGCTTAAATAGTTTTTCCTCTATTAAAGCTGAATAATATTTAAGACTTCCTTATCTTGATTTTACTCTGTATCGTAGAAAATCTAAAAACTGATCACTGTAATGCTATTTGGAAGGAAACCAGCAATTTCACTCAAAATTTTCTCACACGATCTGAAGCCAATGCATTTTCCCCTTTTGTTATAGGTAAAATTAATGGTTATTTTTAACCGGCCATTCATTTCATTGGCACATCTACATTATAAGACTCCTGGTTTGTTTGGGTTTTTTAATGCTCCTTTTATGCCAGTAATCATGGCTTGAGAGGAGATACTGCCCAAGAGTGATTTGATCCTCATGGAATTTATGAAAAAGGCAAACAGGAAGGGCAGGATATTAATGTGATGAGTGGGCTGTAAGAATCTGTACTGCCTAGAAATAAAACTGGTAAGTATCTTAAGCCCCATACTCTTGGGAAAGTACCATAGGTAAAGCCATTTATTGCTTTTAATTATTAACAAATTGCCTGAAATATTTTTTTTCTCCTCCGCCTCGTCGTGCTGTCAAGACTTGTGCTATTATGCAGTAAACTGAATCTGAGGATTCTTGGTTTCCTGGTAAATATGCAGCTATGAGTAAGATCACACATTTGGTCATGGGTTAAACCAAAGGGCTATTTGGCCAAGTGCCTCTTGGAAAATGTCAGCAGAAGCTTTTGGAAGGACTATCAGGGTGAGTGAAATGGCTTCGGTCATGCATCTTCAATATGTCTAATCAAAAGTAATCTGGAAATGTCTCTTGAAAAGCTACTCTTATTATTCTCTCATTTTATGAACCCTTGAGTTAATCGATATCCAGTGGACAGTCGCTTTTTCATGCATCATGGGAAATATTAAATAATATTATCATGCAAGATAATACCTGTTATATATCTGAGATAGCTTCACTTATCTCTAGCTCTGTATTGATATGCCTTCTCTGCATCTGACCCTGACATATAAAGGCCAAAGGCATTTTTTGGCTTGGCAGTATTTTTTTCAATTTTGGATTAGCAGGCAATATAAAAGTGTGTGTGGTTGCCCTTCTTTTGCAGGGCTACTCAAGGAGAAGAAGAACAAACAGATCATCAATAATTTGCAAAAGAGGTGCAAAGTAGAGGGGAAATAAAGTTGTAATGGAGTTTGGAAGAGTCCTTACCTATCAGCCAGGAGCTCTTCAGTGGACTATCTTCTTCCCTTCCCTCAACTTTATTAACTCTCTTTCCCCTCTTACATATCATACTTTTGGTGGTACATTTTTGAAAGCTGGGATTTTGGGCCTAATTTTGAGAGTTTTAAAGTTAGCATAAGTAATTCTGTCTCCATAAAGCTCGAAGTCAGCCTGGAAAATTTTTTTCTGAAAAGCAAAAAGTAAACAATGTCCTAGTTTCTCAAAATATGGTTAGAACTTTCTCAAAATACATCTGTAGCTTCGCACAAGCCAAAGTGGCCTAAATTTCTCGCACAATAATAAGAGATTTTCTTTCATCAAGCAGGTGTTGTTTTTGTAGAGCCTTTCTCATGCCTTTCTGATCAACAGCTTTGTCCAGTATCAAAATAATACTCCGAGTTCTCAAAATAAAGACAGATGAGCAAATACTTCATCTCGTCCAATAAGTTAGTCAAAAACAATTGTGTGAACCAATAAAGATGTAACAAGCTAGTTTCTAAAAAGTATAAAAAGCTGTAAGTTTTCTCATTAAGTGGCTTCCTGGACGAAACCCTGTCTCCTGTGATTGCTGAGATCGCTGGCATGAACGACGACATCATATTAATGAAGATCCCTGTGCCAAGCCTTCAGCCTTCACAAGGAGGAAAGATAAAGCAGCAGAAGCTATTTATTCATCCCATTTCAAACTGCAGAAGAGGGGTTGGATCACTAGCCAGAGGCACATCTTTCAGAGTTATCTTAGGCAAATACTTCAAGGAGTAAAGGGACTTGAGAATTGCTGGCACATGTCCCTACTCCTTCCCTCCCCACAGGCTTCTTCTGACCATAGGGCACTTCCTCACTTGTTCTGGATGGGATTTTTTTTCCCCCTCACTACTATATCCCCCCTTCCTCAGCCAGTGGGCTTTTGGACCCCAGCGATCCCTACTCCTCACCTCTGTTGCCACCATGTTTCAGTTATGAGGGAAACCGTTCCTCTGAAATATGAGGCAGTACAGGTGGGGCAGAGCATTTACAGTGCTATGAAGTGTTTAGATACAACAAAGAATAAAATGCATTTTTCCCATGGTGATCTGGGGCCAGAGCTTGCTTTTGACTGAACCGGTATCAAATGAGATCAATTCAGCTCATATCAGCAGAGCTGCTCCAAGCTGACACCGGTAGGACCAGAAACAAAATTCATGGTCATATTGTTTACTTTTCTGGCTGAAATTATGAATTATTCAGAAACAACTCTATTATAGGCAGAGTATTTCCTTCAATTAATTCAAATTAACATTTTGTTTATAGCACAGAGTAAGCATTTTCCTTTTCATAGTTCAAAGTGATCCCTAGGGGCTCTAAATATGCCTCCTGGTGATTTAATTAAAAGATAAATATTCATTTAAAAAAAGAAAAATATAGAAAGAAGAAAGAGATACAATTAAAAAAATGGTAGCTACAAGGAAAAGGAATCCACCACATAAGAAGCAAAAAGGAAAACAGAAGCTACTAACAAAAAATGGATGAATTAAGAGAAGGAAGAAATTAAACAGCTTCTGGGTGTGAAGAGGTATAAAAGAGTAAACAATGCACAGAGAATAAATTATTTTGAATACAAAGGTGACATGACCAAGTGAGGGGCAGATTCACAACCAGGGCTTGTGGTTTGCTTTGTAGGGTGGAGGAGCAGAGTTGTAGTTCCCAAAATGGTGCTGTTCCCCAGGATATAGGACTTCAGCATACAAAAAGTCCCACCCTATTTTTGGATAGCAGGCTAACCAAAGCAAGGTTCATTAGTAAAGTCAGGATCCTAGCTGAACATTTGGAAGCCAGTGCCAGACTCCAGGTCTGATGCATATTTTATGCATGAAAAACATGTGTTGATTGGTCTCTACGACACTGTCATAGCAGTACAAGTGGAGTGATGTAGATCACCAAAGACAAGGCACAGGATGGAACCTTATCTGAGTGAAAGTTACAGCATATATCCTGATTCCAAAGTCTGTCCCTCAGGCACTGCACATGGCATAAGTTAATCAGTGATTACCATAGGGCTTCACAACCTCCTTGCTGAGCTCCATATGCCTGTGAGTGAGCAGGAACCATGAGCAGCACCAGCCTCACACTGGGATGCTGAGCTAAAGCCACTGTGGTGCTGCCTGCAAAACTTGCCCACACCACAACTATTACTGCTGCCGCCTCTACTGGCAGCAGGACAGGGGGAGATTCCCTCTGCTTCTGCCTCTGCTCACTGGAGAGCTCTAGGTGCTCTCATCACAAAACATTTTCCTGCTGCTGTAGCTCCACCACTACAGTGATGCTGCTACTGAGCCAGCCAGCCTCCAATTCTCTCTGGAATGTGATTATAACTGCCTATATTTTCAAATGACTACAGAAAATTGTGGGCTTTCTGATGATGCAAGTACGAAGTAGGTGTTCTTCTAGCTCATGTTCTTTAAACTGCTTAGTGTAAAGATCTTGATCTCATTAAAATGACATTTGAAATGATATAATTTCATATTGACCGCTGAGTGCTCACAAAAACCTGTTAAATTTTACAGATTCCTGATGATACAACTCCCTGATGTCCTGTGTTTTGTTTTTTGGTTTGGTTTTTTATGGTTTGTTTGTTTGTTTGTTTTTAATTTTCCCCAGGTCTTAAACAACCTTTTCAACCTTGGAAAAATGCTGCTGCCCCAAAATGGACGATTTTCAAGCACCAGTGGTACTAAAAACTATACACTCAGTCTGAGTTCTAAAAGCTGTGACAGAAATACATTCTTTTCTTCTTGCATAGAATTTTCTATTAGTTAAATTAAAAAATGAATTGCAATTTAAAAAACTACAAATGGAATAGAATGGGTATACTGTCAATACCAAATTGCAGTGATGAACCCGGCATTTAAACCCCCGCCATTGGATTAACCTCTTTAATATAGTCACTGATTTTTAAGGATGGTGGTTTTCCATCCATCCCCATGTCTATTGATGGCATTGACCAGATCCATTGCATGATGTTGAACTCTGCTGGGCATGGTCTCTTTTGAGATTAGCTGCAGTAATTACAATGTGAGTAAAACAGATGGGTCCTATAGATTTATAAAGCTGAGATATTTCTGGTTCTGTTAGCTGTCCAGTGACTATTCAGGACTGTCCAGTCTGTAACCAGCTTTGGACTAGGTCATCAAGCAAGCTTATTTTCTGATCATTTCCCTAGAAATGGAATAAAATGTATCAACAGGAAGTGTCTGCCTAGCTGAATATTCCCTTCTCTAAAACATTCTTCCACAAAGGCACTCACAGCTTCCATTAACATCAGGGGAAGTTAAAGACATGTGAAGACAAAAAAACTATACAGCCTGAAGATGTGTAACATGCATCTGCACTCACATGCACACTTACACTTCACACCTCCACCCAGGAAATGGAAATTTAGCAGAATAAGGATATTAAAAATTATAACTGATCTTGTCAGAAACTCCAGACCATATTTAACTCTCCAGCTCTTGGAAGAGAGAAATAGGAAATAGTTTTATAACTTGAGTGGGGAGAAACTCTTGGATTGCAATAAAGATTCTGGGCTGATGAAACAGCTCAGCACTTCTGAGTTCCTGTCTCACTGGTTATGATGTGGTTCCGCTCATGAGTATCCCAGCTGAAGCTCAGGAAGACAGCAATAAGTCTCAAAGCCTTAGGATTGTTGCCAAGGAAAGTGGAGAGTTCTTAGACAGAAAAAGACAGAATGCGGCTATCTGCAGCATTCATGTCTTCCATCTCACTGCTGTGACTGCAGGAAGTGGTGTTATGGCTGTACTTGAGAAAGTCAAAGGCCATTTTGAAAAGATTGGTTCAGGCATGAGGGACTACTAAAAAGGCAAGGCTCAGATTTATCTGATAAAAAATTAGTCCCTGAAAAGCCTAAACCTGAGTTTTCAACAAAAAAAAATCTTTTTTCACAGAAAATGTCACTTTGTTATCCAATAAACAAAACCTTAAAACCTGACTATTCCAATAGAAAATAGTAGTTTCAGGGATTCAAGCTTTCATTTGCCTAAATAAGTTTAAATCTTTAATTGAAATACATTTCTCAGACATCCTTTGAGAGTCTCTTGAAACATGTGCTCTTTTTCCCTATAAACAAGACAATGTTGAATCAAATAATATTTTTTTTTCTAAAATTTTGACCTATGGGAAGTAAAGTAGGCTTTGAGGTAGCTGAAACAGAACTCTCATAAGCCCCACCAAAATCTTTTAGCTTTCCACCAGAAGGCTGGATGAACAGCGACACAGCACCTTGGAACTGCTCAAAGGCTTTTGCTAACTGATCATATAAAGATCAGAACCAGTTTGCCTGCAATTGTATTCAAAGGAGAAGATACACATCAAATCCAGACAGCTGGAAAGAAATCTCAAGGCTATATATGTGGAAGCCACAATGCCTGAAGCAGCTTTTCGTATCTTCCATTTCTACAAAATTTTCTTGTCTTCAAATTTCTCAGATGCTGCAGCCCCATGGAAACATCTATTTTCAAATACATATTTATATACCTACCCTGTCAAGGGTAATGTTAGGACTGAAAAAGAAATGGATAATCATGTAAGTTTGAATTTATTGCCAGTCTGTTGAAGGCATGAAGAAGCAGTTTTCTCTTTTTTATCATTGATTGTTGTACCAGTTTTGGCTGGGAGAGAATTAATTTTCTTTACAACAACTGATATGGGGCTATCTTTTGGGTTTGTTTTGCTGAGCAGTGCTTGCACAGAGACAAGGCCTTTCAGCTCCTCATCCCACTCTATCAGTGAGGGAGCAGGGTGTGCACAAGGGCTTTGGGGGAAACACAGCTGGGATAGCTGACTCCAGGTGACCAACAGAATATCCCATACCATGGTATCATGCTCAGTACGTAGAGCTGCAGTAAGGAGGAAAGGGGGGGACTTTCAGGGTGACAGCATTTGTCTTCCCAAGGCACCATGACATGTGATGAAACCCTGCTTTCCTGGGAGTGGCTGATCATCTACCTGCTTATGTGAAGTGGTAAATTACTCCTTTTTTTTTTTTTTTTTTGCTTGTGCACAGCTTTTTCTTTCCTTATTAAGCTCTCTTTATCTCAACCCACAAGTTCTATCATTTTTACCCTTCTGATTTTCTCCCCCAACCCACACAGAGTGATTGTATGGGGCTTAGTTGCCAGTTGAGGTGAAACCACAACAGTTGTGTAGATCTCTATCAGAAAAATGGTGTTTATCCTGAAGAATCAAGGGATCGTGAAATTCCATCCTTCCCTTCTTTTCACCTTCACTTCCCTGAAAAAAAACCCTGTAGGATTAGACACAAGAAAGTACCAGGAATCTTCACAATATGTCAATGATTTAAAATACCTATGGTGTGCTTTTGATAGTAGAAGTGAATGCTGCTAAAAATTGCATGAACATTATGTAGGGGGATACTGTTAAGTTTTGCTCTTTTCTGTGATGGTGATGCAAAGTATTCAAACAGCCCGAGTCTGCTCCAAATGATTCCCTCTATTTAACTAAATCTGAAAGAAATTGTGAGACAGTAAATGCATTGTAGATATTTGTGCATTCAAAAAAAATCATACACATACTTTACTTAAAAGAAACAGGCATCAGCCAAGCAAGGCTAAAAATGATTAATCATATTCTAATATCCATTTCTCTTTTGCATTAATATGGTGGCAACATTGCTATTATATGAAAATGAGCTAAATCCACAACACTGTCTGCTATGATTATTGATGGGATGCGACTTCATAAATTTTTTAACTGTTGATAAGGCCCAGTGAACCCTGAATTTTAATAACACTCAACTTTTCTCAAATCCTTATAAAAAAAATTCCTTATACGGGCAAGCAACTGCAGCACATGAGAATGTGTACAAAGTCTGATTCACTAGTCAGACAAAGCCAAAGCTGTGCAAGGCAGAAATCTGCTCAGTAGAAATACCATTGCTCTCCTCCAGAGATAATGGAGTTGATATCACCTTGAAGAGAACTATTTTGATCACTATGTGCAAATCTTCATCTCAGTGCCCTAAAGACACTTTAATGCTTTCCACTATATTCCCTGCAGCCAGATAGAAAGCAAGAGAATGAAATATTCTGCAACTTCACTGGCAGCTTTTTGCACTCCAGCAGAGTGAGACCAAGTTTCCTTGGTCTGAGTAGCTGTTATTCTGTCCTGCTCTTTTAACTACTTTGTGAACTCCCTGGTGGCTGTCTGCAGTAATGCAGATTGCCGGCCAAGGACCATCATATTCCTAGCACTGGCACTGACCATCCAGTAGCCTGAGGAAATCCTTTGCTGGAGCTCCACTTCCAGTCATCTCTGCAGAGATGTGAAAGCAAACAAACTGAGCAGCTCTGTAGAAATTTGGGAACATGTTTATTCCTAGTTTCAGCAGATACTGCCGAGTAGGTCTCCTTTCAGGATTCCACAGTTCTTGAGCAACACATTTTTGTGCTGACCACATAACGTGCTGCAGGCACCTCCTTCCCTTGCCAGTTTTCCTGTGAAATCCTTTCTAAATTTCAGGATTAACTTCTTTATTTCATGACTCTGCAAGCAACATCAGAGACCACATAAATAACTTGCCATGGGTCAGGGACCATTACTTTACATAGTGGGAATGTAGGGAGTCTGCATGCCTAAATAAAAAATAACAACCTACCTAGGTGCCCAAGATGTGTGAGACTATGGCAGATTTTCACAGGGGAGAATTTCCCTGAGACATTGCAGGTTACTTTTGCAACTCAGAGTATTGTGGGAAAGTATTATTATATCCCTCAAAATGTTCTGCATTTTTCTGAGGCCTTTCTAAGGGATGATATATTGGACAAGTCTGGCCTGATGCAACTGTCCATCCACCACTGTCCTGCAGACGGGGGTATGTGATCTCATCTGGCTCTCCTACAAGAAAGGACTAAGATAATCACTTAGATCTCTTCCAGCTGAAATAGTCTGTTTTAGTCTCAATAAGTGCCTAGGCTGCAAACTGATTCTCCTGACTGCTTTCCTCATAGGCCCTGATACCCAAAAGTCTGCCACTACATAGCAGGGCATAATTAATGACTCTTCTTTCTCCTGGACAGAAAACTCATTCACAAATGTGTGTGTTTTCAGGCCTAATTCCCTCAGTTTCAGAAATCAGGAATGAACCTCTATCAGAAATGAAACTGTGGAGGCTCAATTTGTCTCATACATAGTATGCAGCCCCAAAATCAGATGACAGCTTCAAACACCAACTCATGGCACCATCAGTTTCACAATATCAACCAGCTAAGAAACTTTCCAAATTGTCGTAACTCCTTTTTTTCCAAAGGAGTTCAAGAGTTACACCCCACTAAAAAGTTTAGCTTGTAATACTTCAAAGCATCTTATCTTCCCGGGTATATAGAAACAAATTGAGTATGACACATTTCCCAGCATTATAAGCTAACTTCAGCCAGAAAAATGAAGTATGTCTTTAGAAAAAAAAAAAAATAGTAATTTCCCTTTACTTTTTATTAATTAACTGAATTCTAACCAAATCTCCAAAGAATCCAGTGGCTTGCGTAAAATGGGGTAGTGATTGTAATTTGAAATCTATTTCTATACAGCTGGAGAATATCTTCTCTTTTCCTCATCCAAAAAAATAAAAGAAAAATTCCAAAATGCCATCTCTGTTCTCTTGCTGTTCATTTCATCAATCAGACACATTTGTGATAATATTAGCTGACTTCTTCAGCAGGGTTCAAACAACATGACTTCAGCTAATTTCATTATTCATGATGCAGTTATAAACTCCACTTTATCCAGATGACAGGATGAGATTGTTACAAAGTATTTATTTAGCCTTCTAACAACTATAATGCCTTGATGGCATAGGACCAACATGGATAGATCTACGTGACCCCAGTTCCTGGCACAAGAGTAGATACTGTCAGGGAACGAAAAAAAGTGTTGCCAGAATGTGTTCTTCTCCAATAAAGAGCTAGTCAGCAGGTTTTTCTTGTAGAAGTGTCTCTGAAGAGAAAATACACTTCTGAAAATGACTGGAGAGGAGAGGTAATATGAATTTTTCTATAACTTTTTGATCTACCACTAAGAAAGCATTTAGTGAGCTATTGTCATACATAACAGGGACAATAGTACTCCCAAAAGCACAGTGCTCAGGGGAGGGTATAGTCCAAATTGCTGGTCCACAGGGAATGAAAAAGGCATGAAGAACCTGCACTACAGTTCCTATGCCAAGACTCAGATGCAAGTATTTAAAAAATGGACCAAACTCAAGGCAAGTGTCCAAATACAATTTAAAATGTTTGGTTATGATCACTGACTTGTTAGGATTTTTGTTTTCTTCCAGAAATTGTCACTCCACTAACACTTTTGGAGATAATTTTTGTAATTTTTACAATTTAGATTTAATAAGTTTTTGAAAATATGAGAATTTTTTTGTTGATTTGTAGTAAAATCTATTTAGCAGATCTGTTTGAAAACCTCAGCTTCCTTATAGCCACTAAAGAGGATTGTGTTTTTCTTAGTTTCCTTCAGGAGCTGTTGAAATTAGGAGAACATCTAAGTGAGTTAAAGATATCCTCCTAAGGTTCCTTTCCTGTACTGAGCAGCACTGAATAGAATTTTAATGCTGAGTGCAATGTGAAATGAAAAAAAACTAATTCTAATGAAATTTTTTTCCCCCCAAATATACCTAAGATAGTGGCACATTTCTCAGTCTAGCTGCTTTCCAAAAATAAACAAACAGTTTCACACAGAATCTGCTTTGAATTTCAAAGGCGGTGATGGAAAAGGGAAGAGGACTAGATACCATATGGTTTTGCATAGAACTGGTTGAACACTCTCTAAGAAAAATAAAGCTATATCATTAAGGATTTCTGCCCTTGATAGAGGTATACATTTCCAGCCATTTTTGAATTTTGTTTGTGTCCCAGACAGTCCCTAGACTTTACATGTTGATTTTGGTGGACAAGGGGCTATTTGAATGTTTTTTAATAATGCTATTCGGTATCCTAGCAGGCAAATAAAGTAAGAGAAACAAAGTCAGAAAGCGAGACAGTAAGAGTTTTGTACCTGATCAAATACTTCCACACAACCAAATAATTTTATCCACCAGAATTCAAATTTCCCATCTCCAGAATAACTAATAATGTGGTTAATTTAATATCATTTTCTCTAACCACGTGAACACTTTAATTTGGCTTCAGCATAATTTGAGATAGTTGTGTGAGCATCCAAAAGTTACTATTTATTACTATAAAACCATATTTACATATTCACATAAGTCAATTGCCTTGAGTTGAACTGGATACAGTCATCATACATAGCATTGGGAAACACAGCTGAAAGAAATCATGTTAAAATGGACTGAGACAATAAACTTAACATTTGACAGATATTATGCCATTAAAACTTCTTTTCTGCAAGATAACAAAGCTGCAAGAGGATGCAAGATTTTCTCACTGAGGTGACATTGTGGATGTGAGAGTTCAGATTTCAGACTTACCACCATAGCTTTCCCAGATTCATTTACATCATGGGAAAATTCAGGAACTCTCAAGGTCACCTAGTCCAATATTGTCCTCAAGTAGTGTCAGTTATGCACTAAATCAGACCAGGTCACCCAGGGGTTTATCCTGTTCTATATTGTCCTACACTGTTCTGTATTGTCCTACATTAAATGCAGTGTATAAACTAAAAGAAGGAAAAAATTAACCTGACTGAAAAAAGAGATGCTAACAAACTAAAAGAACCGCAAACCCAGTAAATTGTGCCAAAAATTTTAAAGTGTCAATCCATATTAAAAGTGTTGTTCTTTAATGGCTGTTGCCTCAAATAATTTTGTGGTGATGCCAATTGCCATTACTTTACCGGCAGCAATGGCAGGTCCTTTGCTGTCCAGGGCCTGAGGTGAAGCTATTTTTTTCTCTGATGTCCAGGATCAACCACAGATAAGATGCAGCTGAGTGGTGTGTTTTTTGGGAAAACAACTTGAAAGATGCTTACAAAGCAAGAATGAAAGGAGAAAATTACATTAGAAGTGCAGCATTTTGAAAGCTTCTAGCAGCACTAATTCAGTGTATGACAATCCTGATACTATTCAAATCCACACTGACTAGGGATAGACCAGATTCGAAACACAGAGTCCCTGCCATGCTCATTTTGTAGAGCATAGGGATCTGAAATATGAACCCACGTTGATTTGGGACTCGAGGGGTTTCTAGGAGGTGTCCCTTTTCCTACTTTGGATAGAACTGACCAGGACTGGCCAGTCTTGCAAAGTCAGCAACAACATAAATGTTTGATTTCTAACACTGTGCTCTGAGAAGTTACCAGGCTTAGTTACAGGATATCAACAACCTAATTCAAAATTTGAATTTCCAGTTTTAGATCTCATCTGCCCCCAGCTTAAAGCCAAATGCCTGTCCAGCTTTGATACCTCTGAAAATCTTAGTTCTCTTCCAAACCTTTCAGTATTCTGTGCACTCCTGAAAGACAAGTTGTAGCTTACTGAACTTGCAGCAATGATGCTGGTTAAGATATGTGTTAGCTACTCACCATTCGATCCTTCTGGGTAAGCAGAACCTAAGGCATTCATCCTGAGGTTTACAATCACATCCTTCTTTTGTCTGTCCTTAATGCAGTCCTGCATCTTTGTGCAGCTCCAGCAAGGGTGCAGTGTGTGCCAACTAACCGCTTCCCATTTCGCACTGCATGTGGGAAATAGTAAGTCTACTTACTTGAAGTGTTGTGTTCTTTATTATCAAGAGGGATAAAAGTCTCAGCTTGAAGCATGTCTTTTAGGCACAGTAAGGTATCTAAAAGTCAGGCTTTCAGAGCCCAGAAAAAAATATGTTTATCACAGTTTTCTTGCAGCAGCTACAGATGCACAGTTAGTCCTGACTGTCCACACATCAGGCATAAAAATACTGCCCTGTGTGCAGATACTTGCTTTGGGGAAACAGTGTGCATCACCTGACCTGTATTCAGCTGTTAAGTCTGGCCACTCTGACCTGTGAGAACCACCCGCACTGTCACTGAGCCAACACATAAAATCCAATGCTGTATACCTTTGCCTTGTCCTCCTGAGCACAGGGCATCCAGACAAGGGTAGCACAGTGAATGCACTCAGCAGAGATGGTAACATTAGCAGAGAGAGGTTCTTGGGCCATCCAGCTGAGCACTGGTGAGAGGTGGGAAGAACAAGTGCCACACTTTTCTCTGCTGCACATTGGTATAACAGAGGAAGAGATTTTACTGTTAGCTCTCACTTCACTTTCATGACAGGCTGCAGCTGTGGTAATGAGTTGATTTCAAGGTGAAAGAGACGTCTAAGAGCTTTTGAAAGTCTCAGTGAGTCCTTATCTGCCTACCCTTAAATATGTCGGCCAAAGTCATGGGGCCACCAGCCAGCAGATTTCCTGTGGAGGTCACTTCTGAACCACACTCATCAAGCACTTTTCCTGGGGAGGAAGGTGATGAGTGCTATGCACTGTTGGGGTAAAAGTATGGTGATCTTGGAAAAGCTGTCCTACAACAACCTCCAGCTCTTCAATTAATTTTGTGTCAAAAAACAAATATTCTTCTAGATATAGAAAATAGTTAGAAAGTAGTGTGGTAGTAGAAATGAGTAACAAATTGTGTGCATTTGTCAAAAAGTGGAGCTTTCAGTTTCCTTAGAAACTGAACATTTTGTGGGTTTATAGTATTGTACTCAGCCGAGACTGGCTAAGCTGAGATGCGTAAGGATGGCCACAAAGGCCAGGCTTTCTTGTCTGAAGGTGTTAGTATCTATCACACACTTGGTAAAATACAGCTAAAAGAATCTCTCTGGCTGGGCAATTCAAAGACCATAATGATGGGAAAACTTTTTTCAGCAAAAATGAATGCAGTTAAAGGAAGAAAAGATTATTTGCAATCTTCTTTGCTTAGTCACCTATGAACTTTTATTTTATTGCATAATGAAACTATCACCAGAATCCAGGTTTGGTAGTTCTGTGGTTCTCCTTTAAGCAGCCAAAATACCAGCCAAACCATCTTCTTTCATCTCTGGACAGAAACAAAAACTAGGACTTGGTAATTGCAGCATTGCCACTCTGTAAGTAAGACAAAGTTATTCTCATTAAAACAGTATTTAAGAAACTACCATGGAGTAATATCCTCAAAATCAAGGCCAGGACACCAAAAGCTCACAGAAATCACATCCTGCCACCTCCTCAGGACCTTCCAACTCACAGCATTTTTCCCTATAAATCCCCTTCACTTCCCAGTTGTCAAACAACACATATCTAGCCTATGGATTAAGAATTTGCTCAAAACTACTTCTCCCTCTAAGGCTGTAACACCTAAAAGCTGTCAGCAACACTTGTCACCAAATATTCACTGCACTTAGAGCTAGAAATATATTCAGCTTTAACAAGAGCCAGCAGCAGTTTGAGAACATTTCTGTTGGCTCGAGAGCACTTTTTCCCAGCAGCTGTCCAGCTCATGGTGTCAAATAGTTTTTCCTAGCACCATGTTAAAGCCTGAAAAACATTTTTTTTTTTCCATTAGTTTTGGTCTATCACTCTGCCATGCAGTGTTTCAGCCCAGTTTACAGGAAGATTGTGAACCGGAGGTTTCTGTAAAATTAAGATTTTTAAGCCTGAGGGGCAAAGCATATAGTTAAAGGATGTGGCAAGGGAACTATATACTTAAAAAAGAAGAATAAAGGCAAAACAAAATTAATGTCTGTCCTACTTTTCACTAAGATGTGGATGTCCCAATCCTTAGCACGTTATTTCTGGCCAAGCAGTTTGCCACTGCTTGCTCAGAGGCAGAATGGATGTCTGTTCATGATGGTCACAACAGCCCTGGTGTAAAGATCTTAGAGGAAAAATAAAGAGAATTCTCGCGGACCCAATCCAAATATAGTTCACCTCTTTTACACTACATGTTGGAGAGAGAGGGACTGCAGCTTCCAGCTGCAAAATTGTACAACAGATGTTTCAGCAGAAGTGTGGACACAGGTGTGGCGACTTAAAACTGGAAAACACTAAAGTTTAAAGGGGACATTTGTCCAAGTATATGGTGAGTGTGGGTAGAAAACAGATTTCTGATATCCTGGAAAATTCTTGCAAATGACACAATGTCTATCAGGTCTTTAAGATTATGGAACTTATGCTAGCTAAACTAAAAGGACTACATGTTTTATCAAAAACTGAGGCTTGGACAGTGCTCTGGGATGACTGCACAGCTCTGCCTATTCAGCCAGACCTGCCAATGTTTCATGCAGTCGCAGTTCCTCTCATGGACAGAAGTCACATGAGCAGTGTCATCACGTGCCAGGAACTACATGAGAGGAGGACCCAGTTACAGCTCTCATGCCTAAAATAAGAAGTCTATGAAACTTTTCACACCATCTTCACTTCCACCAAAACCCAGCCACACCAGACCTTGGAGGAATTGTGACTTTATTTAAAGGAAAATCCATACTTTTCAGCTGGGTTTCATATTTCAGGCTGTCTTGTCAAGGGTGTTAACTAAAAACATAATTGGAAATCAAAGAGAAGACTCTTTCATAGGTTGTTGTACTGGCAGAGAAGGTGATTGTCACCAAGCCCCAGAGGTGGGCAGTGCTCAGAGGTGCTCCTCACACAGAAGGAGCAGAGATGGCACTAACAGCTACCATCCAAACCCACACTTTTTTAGTCCTTCTCTCACCAGCGAGTGTTGCCAAAGCAAGAGAGGCTTTATCACGCATCACCACAGAAGAGGAATAGGCTTCTCTGAGCATTTGACAGTGTCCCAAACCGAAAAAGACACTGGGAGAGAGAAAACAACAACAACAACAAAATTGCTACAAAGTCTTTTGCAAACAAACAAATTGACCAGGATCCGAAGGAGAAGTGAGCTTGCATTTTTCCTCCAGGAGAATACTCAAAAGACCGAAGTAACTAAAAACCAAGTAACTAAATTTCCCTAATGCAGCATTGAATTTCATGATATAAAGCTTCACATTTTTCCTTCTTGTGGCTAACTCTGTATGGCATTAAATTGGTTAACAGTCCCCGACAGCAATCCTCACACTGCAGGTGGCACAGAAATGTCAATTTTAATTTAGCATTTTATATTCAATAAAAATTCAAAGCTTGTGTATGAGAGAAAAATTTAGAAGTCTCTCCTAAGGAACGAATCAGCAAAACTTGTATGTGAAGGGACAGTGTCAAGGTATGCAATATTGCCTTAAAAATCAGTTTATAGTCCATATGTTTATTATGTATGTATAAATATTACACTTTTATACATGCACACACAAATGTTTATTTCCAATGTTAAGGTCATCATGTTACAGACATTTACACTTCCAAGACTGATTTAATCTCTTTATACTGTTTTTGTCAAGCTTCACAATGTATTTCAGAAGCTGTCAGTGACAGCTGAACCATGTCGTTGAACCAATTTCCAAGATGAATTCCAATATACATGCAGGAGAGGAGAACTGAGATTCAAAGTCAGCTTCTAAATTACAAGATGATAGATATTTATTTTCATTGTCTGAACATTACTGCCAGAGAAGGAAGCAGAAGAGGACTTGATAAACCTATGCTAACATTTTGGACCTTCCACTGATGCTGCATTTGGCTGAGGATGATCATCTGAATCTCCAGATGAATTGAGTCAGGTTTCCACTGAAAGCGGAAAAAAAAAGTGCTGCAGGTCAGAAGCCTCGTCACTAGGTGGTTTGAGACCAACTGAGAGCTGTAACACAGAGTGCTATGGCAAATCCATCTCAACACTTGACCTCAGGTATCCAAACCTGAGTGCTCCTCGGCAGCTCCAGGTGCTGGTGCTGCTGCGACTTGAGTAATGAGTTTTCCTTAATGCACAGAACAGGACTTCCCATCAGCTTAAGTGGTTTATTCATATGCATTAGACATTTTGTCAACTAATGCAGTAAAAGCCAGTAATAATGAAGTGTGGAGCCTGATACCACACGCTTACCTGAACTCTAGGCTCCAGGAACTCTCTTTCAATACTGTCTTTTTTATTTCCATCATTTTAATTTCTTTTATCAGCTATTCTAGAAGAGCAAATGGTGTTTCTTCCTCTTCATGCTGCTTTTTCTTAGCTGATGTCTCCTCCTCTCTTGGCTCAAAGGCCTTCCATGCGTGCTTACAGAATTTCACATATAATAGGGATTATTGTCCTAACTCTTCTGTTGAGTATAAAAAGTCAGATAGACTAGGAAGTGGAAAAAAATTACATCACACATCCTCCTGCAATTATGCGGAGGTAATAAAGATTACAGCTTAATGTACATCTAAGTTGCACTCCTATCGGTGAGTGCCTCAGCTTAAGGATTGATTATCAAACCGATGACTCAAAATCATGCAAACAGACTGCATTTCTAAATATGGTTTATATTCCCATTGTGTAAAGTGATTACTACATTACACAGATGATCAGACCCTTTCACAAGTGAGTATCACAGTGAGGACAATTACCTTCCCCACAGTGCAAACTGACAGGCCTAATTCTAACCTCAGGTTGGTTTGGATGGTTATTTTTCAGTGCATGTCCTGATATACATCACTGACAACAGAATTCTTTATTTTCTTTCTAATGTTTTTAAAAGTTTTGTGTAAAGTGCTTGTAGAGCAAGAAGGTAAGGTTATGCTTCAGGAATCATTAAAAACCTGCATCCTAGTTCTGCACCTCCAGGGAGACTGTGCATGGACCACCAAACTTAAGTTGGTTTGTGACTGACTGTGGTACACAGGACACAGCACACACAGGAAGAAATAGCCAGCTTCCATTCTTGTATTCACTTAAGTTAAAAGAGCAGCAAGACCTAGAAGGCCTGCTTGTCAAATGCCAAACCAGGATGTCTGCTTTCCAACTGGTACATTTCAAAATCAAGACACTCTAGCACTGAACGAATGAACCCTGCAGCAGCTTGAATTCTAAAATATGTTATTGGGTGCCTGGGGAGAAATGTTCATTCCCTGCTGGAATAAGTTGGTCTAATGCTAGCAAAGCAGCAAACATAAAAAAGGAAAAACCTTTTTCCCTCTGAAATCACAGCCTGAACACCAAACAAAAATCCACTTTGAGTCAAAGCTCTGAGGAAAATGGGTTTCAATTGGACTTTAACAAAAACTCTTCCTGCCCACAACAAAATGAACATAGCAATACTAAAAGTAACTGTTTCTTTAAAGATTTTACCCTACTTGCAGATGAAGAAAGTCAGCTGGTTAAACTGATGTGTTGGAGGAGGACTCCTGCCATGATTTATACATTGTGCCTAAGATGATGGTTAACAAAAACAGCAGAAGATTCACGTGCATGCATGGGGTAGATTTGCACACACTGGAAAGCCAAAAATACAGCTGGTATGGCATTGCATTTATTATATATGCTTTATATGCTTTATTGTAATACTGCTTTATGTTTTACAAAGCACCGCATATATTTTACTACTTCACTATGCACAGACACCCCTTTGCAGTAGCACAAGACTACCAGGGTAATAAGCTTTCTAAAAGGCGTGTTTGAACCCTGTCTACACGCACACCACCCCGTGTTCTTATGACCTCTGGAATAACGAAATCCCGCCGGCCCTGCCCGCAGCCAGGCGTCGAGCATCCCTCGGGCTCCTCCTCGCGGGCGCCGCCGAGTCGTCGCCTCCAGCCCCGCGCTGGGCCCGGCTGGACCCTCCTCTCACTCAGGGACCGCCCCGGATCCCAGTTCCCCCGCCCCGCAAATACACACAGTCCCGGGCCAGCCCTCCTTATCAGCATCGCGATCCCTCACTGGGGCCGGAGGGTTCTCCTGTGCTGGATTCCTACCTTTCGCCCGTTTTCTGCTTTTATAAAAAAAGAACCACAGAACAGTTTGGATCGGAAGGAACCTTTAAAGACCATCTAGTCCAACCTCCCTGCAAGAAGCGGGGACATCTTCCACTCTGTCAGGTTCCTCAGAGCCCTATCCGGTCTGACCTCGAATGTTTCCAAGGATGAAGCATCCACCACCTCTCTGGGCAACCTTTTCCAGTATTTTGTTACCCTTACTGAAAACAAAATTTCTTCCATTTATCTTCTTTTTCTTCCATTTATCTTATCATTTAGCTTTATTAAAAGCTGGAGATAGGGAGCTGCTAGTGAGCAAATCTGTATTGATCACAGATTGGCACCATTGCTGTGCTGGCAAGGGCTTGGGGACCAACGTACCACTTTACAGGCATAACAAAGATGGAAAGAAAAGGTGGGTAAGTGCAGGTGTGGCCAGTCTCCTTTCCCTCGTCTGCCGAGGTGTTCCCAGGAGTCTGTGCTGGGGAATTTTTGGGGCATCCTTTGTGCATAGTGGAGCACTGATCTGCCACCGCAAGTGCTGCAGTAATTCACAGGCAGCACTTGGCTCACACAGGCACTCTGCTTTCTTACCTGTAGTCTCACCAAAGTAGTTTTCTTTATGTGCTCCTCAGGCCAAAAGGGACTCATCCTTCCTCTCGTCAAGAAGTATTTAAAGGACTCCCAGTGACTTTAATGTTATTCAAATAGATACTTAAATGCCTTGATGAATAAGTCTCCTGGTAGATGCTGAGCTGACTTACCTGAGCACATGTAGAGGTGGCACACACAACAGAAAGGCACTGTAGAGCATCTCTTTGCAAATTGCTCTTTCAGTCACATCCCTCTAGCAAAAATAAGCTAAAATTAGACTAAATACAATATATCTGCAAGGACAGCAAGCTTTATCTGGGATTTTCAGGTCAGGCCAGGCTGGATCAGTGGTGACCAGAAAAGAAAGATTTCTGAAAGCACTGACACAAACAGTTATTTAAAATTTCAAGTTACTTTTAACACTTTTTGACAAAGTTCTCAGAAGATTGGGATAAGAAGTTGAGATTGAGCACTGGAAATATGAGATACATTGATTTCTTCAGAGGTGAAATGTTCAAAGACAGAATTCAAGGAGGCTCATTGGCAATTCTGGGACACAAGGGCTTTTATTGTTTCCACACTGGACATTTTTGGAGAATAAATAGGTAATGAGCAACTGGAACAAGATCCCTCCATATAAACATGCTGTTGAATGTACAAAACTTGGTCCTGTGTTTGAAAGGGATGTTTTCTTTTTAACTTTAACTATTGGTGAAACACAATATTCTTCCACCCCACCACAATTTTTTGCCCTGTTTATACTTCTGGCCTATTTCAGCTACCAGAATACCAATACTATATAAATAACATCAAATAAGTTACCAGTTACCGAAAGACATTAGATTCACAAAAGTTTATGCTTTGGCAGATCTTTATGCCTTCACTAATTAATCACTTGAACTCAGTGGCACTGGTCAGTGTATGATTTAATTCATAAGTCTTTTTTAATGTGGTACCTTGGATGGCTGTGCACTTTATATAAATGAACTAAATAATAATTTAGTCCACTAATATGAGAGTTTAACAGCACTGTTTGACTGGACACGCTCTGAGTGCTTTGCAGTAGAGAAATGACAATAGCATACTGGTGAAAAAGAGGAAAGCATTGACCTTAAATGTCTGTGAGAATCTGTAAATAAGTCTGTGACCTGCAGCTTCTGAAGAAAACAGTATTTCAAACACAGGGCAAAATAAGTTGAACTCTGGCATCAGCAAAACAGAGATTAAATGCTTGAAGAGACAAAAAGCCTGTGCTGGCAGCAGAAATGGACAATAATCAAAATTCAGCTTGGCTGAATACAGAAAAGCACTGCTGCAGTCTGGTACAACCTGTAAAAGACAAGTTCTCTAACCCCCTTTTTTAACAATTAGAGGGAGTCATATAACAGATGATCATAGGGTTTTTTTAGGTTAGGCCAACAGAGAAATGTTAATATTCACATTGTTTACAGCTTCGTTGTTAAGTGAATACCTAACGAAGCAGTGAACTTCTGCAAATTCAAGCTGCTGTGCACCACTGTGCTAACTAGATAGTATTTTCCAAATTGCTTGAGCAGCATGAGTGACTCCAAAGCAAGTTTGTGTTAATAAGTATCACCTGGAATAATTTTTTTTTTCCATAGGCCCTGCTGGACATTCACAAAAATTCACTTGGTGATGCTCATTTAAAGTCTCATTCTTCCTTCATGAGCAGGGCTCCTGGCTCAAATATTTTCATGCTCTCTGCAAGACCAGACTTATGTCTGAAGTCACCATGCATTGAAATAAAGTTGTACACCATCAGCATAAAGTGATAAGTACTAACAAGTGAAAGAAGACATCTCAGAAGGCAAATACTATTTACAAAGAAGAAAAGACAAAAGTCATTAGATAGATGATCATAGTAAACCAGATTGAATCAGTGAGTCAAAGGATGTCTCTGCAGTTATGGACCACAAGGCATTTGTTTAGATCAGAGCGGAAATCTTCCAAGGTCTCCTCTGGCACCCCTTGGGCTGAGATGCTTGAGATCATTCAACAATGCAACAGAGTTATGCTGCTGAAAGAAGCTGAATATACATAAATATTTCTGATCTGTTAAGGGAATTTACAGTTCTAAAGATCTTTCCCTCAGTCATGCCTCACTCTCTCCTTCACACTGTCTCCTTGTCTGGACAGAATAGATAGGAAAACAGGGTTTCTGGACATGATTTTCAGGTTTATGGCAGTTCCAATATTGTAAGTACTCAAATGTAGTCTCAAATATGCCTCAGTTTCATGTGATTAACAATAGCTGTTCAAAAAGTACACGCTGGTATAATAGGGCAATCCATGGCCACACGAAGAAAATACATTTTGATCAGCAGCAGTGGGAACTGAACTCTAGATGGGTCACTAAAGCTACAGCCAGCTGAAAGCTGGGTATACTGGGAATGCAGATAGAAATAAAATTGAGACATATTCATGTGTCATGCTTAGATGATGAATTAAGCCTTGCTTTGTAACATGATGAAAAGGTCAGTATCACATCTGAGTTATGTACTCTGTGACTTCACACAGCAAGTACAGATAATTTTCACTGGAATATATACTACCTGCTTCCTCCAATGTTCCCTGTAATGGGAACAGTCTTACTAGCCAGTGAAAAGAAACAGACTTTCAGTGCTTTTTATGACTACATCTATAGGCTATTTATAACTGACTAGGACCATACCAGGTGTAAACCGCTGCCTTCCATTTCTAGCTGCAGATGGGACTCTGCTGAGTGCCACTGCATGAGAAGTTGGTTGGAAAAACAGAATATCAGAGATTGAGCATTTTGTGAGGATTTAATGAAAGCATAATGATGACGATGAATAAATACAATTTAACGGATGTCGTTTGCATCTAGAGTTAGTCAAAGAAATATGTAAGCTCAACTGGATTGGTGAGTGGGAGTGGGAGAGAAGAAGGAGACCACAACTGAATGAAATAAAAATACAGCAGAATATCTCCTTTCCTTTTTTAATTGTCTCATAAAAAAAAAAAAAAGAACAACAACAAAACCCAGTCCCAGATCCACTTTTTTTAGATCAGCCTTCAAGGTTCTTTTCAGGCAAAATAAAAATCCATGTTTCAGTTATGTTGCTCTCTTGTTACCCTTTCTTTTAGATGTAGATCCATTTTAAATGAAAACACTACTCTCTTGAAACGAAAATGAGAAACATTTTAGCTAGAATATGTCAAGCTAAATAAGCTGTTAGTTTTCATTATTAAAATGTCTAAATGAATTCTTTTTTGGTATCTTCCCTCGTTTGTTTTTTCAACTAAAATTACCGATCCAAGTTCAGAAACAATTGGTGCCTATGAGATGTTCACTATTTTTTGCCAGGATGAAAAGGGTACATGCCAGAGCCTGAGGGCCAGAAGAAGCCCATAGCCAGCTGCTGAGGCCAATCCCAGTTAACAGGGGCTGCCTACCGGCAGATAGACATCTGTGCACAAAGAAGTCACTGTGACCCTCAGGCTTGGTGAGGAAAAAGACAGTGAGGGAGAGAAACACAACACAGCTGCTTTTGAGCTCTCTTTCTCTTTGCAAAGCTATTGGTTAAGTGTAAGGAACATAAAATGCTTAATTTTGGCTCCAGAGTTGCTAAAACAACTTTGCTTTGGCTAATAAACCGTAAGATTTTCTCATAATGTTATACCAACAGTGCCCTTAGTTCTCCTTGCATCCTGAGAAGCCTGAAGCAGCATATGCAGATCAAATCACCTGCCTTGGATCAGATTACACAGCCTTTTTTAACGAGTGGAATTGCTGCCCACCTCCTTTCTCCTACAAGATGATGAGTTTCCTACTCTGTTATATGTAGGCAACAAAGCAAAAAACATAGTTAGAAGGGGGAGAAGGCTTGCCAAAACTGACCTCTGCTACATCTGCAAGGAGCCTGAAGGACTGCACTGGCCTAATCTTTGTTAACACATGTGCACTAAGCTCCTGAAGCTCCTTTCTCACCGTCACCACTGTCCAAAATGAACATCTCAAACCCTTTCTCTTTCTGTTGAGTTTGGTAAGAATGACTCCATTTTGCAGCAATAAAGGATAAATACTCTGGAGCTCCACATGGTCTCATGAACTATGAAGAACGCTTGTGAATCTCTGCAACTTCATTTCTTCAGTTCAAAAAGAAGGTTCAAATCACAAACTTGCACACTGCATACTGAAACTGCCTTTAATTCTGATATTCACTTAACATTGACAAATTAGTGAGTTCTTACAATTTACATGAGGTTTCATCAGAATATAGTCCAATATTCAATTAGGAACATTTTTTGGTGAGTAGGCATCATGAAGAACTTTGAACACTCTGATCAATATATTAAAGACCAGGGAGCCTTTGAAGCTGAGCTGCTCTAATTAAACTACTTTATTTTGCATTATCAGAAAAATATTCTTTTACTTCCAGCCTGTTCCCAGTATTGATAACTGATCCTGCTCCAGCATGGAGGGATTGGATAAGCTACACTCCTGAAATGTCACTCAACGTTCCATTTCTGAGATACTCTAATGAATGATCTAATTTACAAGCTGCAACTTGCAAACAAAGCCAGAACATATTTGTCTCTCTTGCAAATGCATCCTGATTATTCTACATGTATAGTCATAAGCAATCCTCTGATTTGTCTGCTTTCCTTAAAGCACTTACTGTTGTTGTACCAGCTAAGCCTTGGTCTACTGCAACATGCTTGACAGGGAATCCATCACAATACAACCTCTAAACATGTGCTAGTAGCAGATGTGCCCAGTGGCTTGGGAAAAATAGATGTTATGTTTAATTATGTGACATAGTAAAACGAAGCAGAAACAAAATCACATATGCAATTAATGAAGAGCAGGAAGCTTTAATTAGATTTAAGTACATAATATTAAGCAAGTATTTTGCTCAGATGAGATAGCTTATTGAATTCAAATCACTGCTAAACCTGAACAGTTTGTCTGGATCCTACACTTCATAATACTTAGATTCAAAGTCTAGATCATTAGGGTCAGAGTGTCTGAAGTCAGATTCAAATACCTTTGGAGTGGAGTACAAATAAATCATTTAAATTTGCAGTCATCTGTGGTGAGGGTTATTATCCCTTGACTCTAAAGAGAGAGCAACTACCAGTAGTCCTTGGCAATTATGAAATGCAGGATGGTGTTATTTTACCACTGCAGGCTTCAAATACCTTTAAATATACCTGTGCAACACTACAATTATGAGATGCCCAAATTGTGTCCTATGCTGCACTGGCAGCTCTCAAACTCTCCCTGTGCAACATGTAAAAGGATGCTAACATACGAGAGATGTCAGGAAGGGAGTACATATGGCCCCAGCATCAGCATTCTTCCGAAATTCACACCATTCCTCCTCCTCCCCCACTGTATAGGGGCTGGGCACACCGACAATGGCCAGGTCATGATTGTGAGGACATGAAATGTCCACAAATCTTTGGATTGTCACTGCCTTCTGTGTTTAAGGCCTAAGGGATGCCTCTCCAGGGCATAAGCTCAGGCAGTACACTACAGAGTGTGCAATAAGTTAAATGGGTACATCAGCCTTTCTGCCTCACCACCACCACAGATGGTAGAGAGATTGTCTGGTTGAAACCAGAAGGTTTGTCTGGTGGAATATCCACAGGAGCGTACTGTGCTCAGTGTGGGCCCCAGCAAACAAATAAAATGGTACTCTACATCCATCTCCCTCACTATTTTTCCCACCTTTCCCTGATTTTCCCTAGTCTACACATGTTTGAGAGATATAAATCTGAATATGGAGCTAAAGAGGTAAAAATGACAGTTGGATACCATTTTGGCCACAGACCATGACCAGTTCTGTCCTTCTTGATAAGACTGGGTGCTTTGAGAGAAAACCAGTCTGCTTATGCCATTATTTGAAGGACCATAGTCCAGCCTCACAAATGCAAAGTGCAAATCTTTGATTGTACAGGCAAATTTACCTTTGACACTGCATACAAGTGCTTTACCTTGAAGATCTACCACTCATTTAATGGAGCTTTTGATGGAATAACATTTAATACACAAAATTATTGGTACTTGAAAATAGATAGCTCAACAAATATTAATGAGAAAAAGTAAATAAAATGTTAATAAGGATAATACTCTTAGGCACATTGACCTTCCCTGTGTAGAGTTCATTGCATATGCTATGTTTGCATCCTGCTACTTAATTGCAAGATTTTGCTATTGAGAACAGCCAATACAATAAAAAAATCATCTGATGTCTCTGTAAGATTTATGGGGACAGGAAAGCTTAAAACAGAACAGAAGTTATCTTGAACTTATGAAAAATTCCCAGGAAAACAGAGTAAGCCATGATTATAGTGGAATTTTGCCTAGCTTTCATCGTATTTGAAAAGCATACACAGAAGTGAGTATTGTGTATTCTATGGTAATTATTTACTTTTAGACATATCTACCATTAACCAATTGGTCAGGAGCACTGCGATATATTCATAACAAATTATCTTTGAGCAGCACTTTGAATCTAAATTTTGCCAGTGTACTTTATAGATTAAATACCTGGCTATAGTAACTCCATTGCAGTTGGAATGATTTCAGAGAATCCACACTTGTACACTTCAGTGAAGGACACAACGATATATCTTTTTTCATGCACATTGACATTCATTCTTGGACAAAGAACTGTGTACTAGCTAAAAACACTGCTTCATGTGACTTCAGATAATACTTGTCTGAATGAAACCTGGCAGGAAATGAAACAGTCCCAAATCATGAACTGAGAGATTTGAATCTGAATAAAGCTGCCTGTGACCAATTAGTAGCATAATTATTGATTCACATGCTGGAGCACATGAGACAATTATTTACCTTTTGGTTTTTCCCCTATAAATCTGTCCAAGAATTTTTGTATACAGGTTTTTGAGTCCTTTTGACACCTAATCATTACCAGTCCCATCATCAAATATTTCATAGTGTGTGTGACATCCCTGCCATATTGTTTCGTTGCACATCATAGTCCTGATATTCCCCCGCATGTGGCAGAAATCTCAAGAGGTCAGGTCAAAATAAAAATAAAAGTTACTCAGAACCTTGTGATTAATCTTCAAGCAATTTATTTAGGATTGATCAGCTAGCTCAAGTCAAATATTAATTACTCACATCTGTTTCTCAGAGAGACGTGCCTGCCAGAGCCCCTCAATGCTTGGGTGCAGAAGGCAACTTTCCCACGTTCATGGGTGCTTGGCTCCAGTGTGTTGGCTGGGTTTTTGCCATCTCTGTTTTCTCTGACAGAATGTTGTCATATTAAAAAACAGAAAACTCCATCTGCTGTAAGGAACACTGAAGTGCAGCTAATGTCGATGTATTTTTCTTGCCCATGCTCAGGGAGTGCTGTCACAGGGCTACAAAGCTCCAGACAGGCTATTTGTGTGTCTTAGACTCCTTTCCACTAATATGTAGTAACAATAGAAGAAAAACAGTTGGTCCTGCCATGGGCTCCATGAAGGTGGAGTTGCTTCCACACAAGTACCCCACTGGGATCACTCAAGTGGGTATATGGCCAAGCGGGTCTATGGAGGAACTCCCATTGATTTCATGAAGCTCTCAGTCAGGTCTGAGCACTCTGCATCACTTTTCCAACGACCCTGGTTTTCCACAGGGCTTGGCACAGCTCCAGTGCTCTCGCAGATTTGCCTGTGGGCTCACAGCCCGTAGCAGGCTCCTGCAAAGCCCCAGGCAGAGACTTGGCCTTCCCTGCAGAAAGACATGGGGCCCCTGAACAGTGTCTGGGGGAGACAAAAAGACTACTGAAAAAAATCATGAAGGTGTTTAAGGGACAGTGTTACAAAAGATTAGAAATTTGCACTTCAAATAGCCAGTTCTCTGGTGCTATACGGTTCCTACCCCATGGCAGCATCCATACTTTGCTGTCTCATAGCAACTGCTCGTTAATTTGCCTAAATATTTTCCATTTTATGGACTCCCAGCCTCTCCAACTCCTCTGACTTGTATACACCTACCCAGACTCCTTCCTGCAGAGGTTGGCATGATATTGCTGTGAGCTGGCAAGGCTGGTGACAAGGAGCAAGGTGGCCATGAGCATTCAACAGAGCAGGACCACCTGTCCCAGGCCCTAGGCAGCAGTACCTGGCACAGGGGGCCAAGGAGCTAGAAGGGGTTTATTACTTGGGATGTCAACATCATTCTGGGACATCAGGAGCAAAATTCAGATTTTGCAGCATTATATTTCCTCAATAAACCTGTTAAGAAAAAAAGATTAAATGTTTGGTATCATAAAACAGAACAACGGAAAGACACCACAGTAGCAATTCCAGCTGAAAATAAAGAAATCACTAACTCTAGCTGAAATCAACTGGGAAAAAAGACATGATGAGGGTGGAATATAAAGCTTGTAGGTTATCCTTTTGCTCTGGGGTTTCAGAAACCTACCTGACATTTGGAACATGCAAAAATTTAGAGATTTCAGATAAAACAGCAAAAAAAAATCAACTACATTTATTCATTTGTCAAAATGTCAAAGTTGCTTTTTAGTGATTTCCCAGCACTAGAGCATTTGTCTCAACCTTCCAATGTCTTCATATCTACTCCTGAAACTTTCCTTCTGGTACTTACCAGTGAAGGGATTGGGATAACTATACTTGCGTCACTGGGCTTTAATGTCGTGATCCCAAGTTAAAAAGCATTAATTATCACTGCATGAGTTATTGTACTTGAGTTCGTAAAGGCTGTTCTTATATCTCACACATCTAAATGCTCTCATTTAATGTCTATGTATGCAGCCTGTAATCTGATGAAAGTCATGATAAAGAGTCATGGTATGACACTCTCAGAGCCATCATGGCAATTCAGTGGGTCACTGTGAACTCACTACTTTCAAAATTCTACCTAAATACCCAGCTAAAAGACTGTGAGAGACACTCATAAAGCACTTTTTATTTCTCTAGGGCAGTAGCTTGCTCAATTGCCACTCAAGCTATATTGCTTTTTATTGGTCACTGTTCCAGAATTCATTTTCAGGAGACAGCACTTGAGAATTCAGAGATTTCAAAGGTTTATAAAGCAACCTGGAACAAAAGACAGAGAAAAGCAGAGCTAACTAATAAAAGTATTTCAAATAGATTCCAGAAAAAAAAAATACTACCCTGCTACAAGAATAGCATCTTCAAACTATTTTTATACACTGAATCCATCCCTGCCAATTAGACTGTGTTTGATAATCTGGAGAATCAAATTGTTTTATGATCATTTAAGATTAGTATCTTATACAAAGCTATGCTCTTATGTCTGCTCTCATGTCAAGCTGTCAGATAAAGTGCTAAAGTAGAAATAAAACAAATGCCAGATTTCCTTTTTTGTCTGGCTTTATGAAAAGTATACTGAGTGCCCCAAATATATCCTCATTACTTTCCTTAAAATAAGATTAGGGAGAAAATAGTTTAGCACATGAAAAATTTCTCTTCCATCTTATATTAGTTGGCAGGCCCTGACAGAGAGACTAGAGACATTCTTTTTATCTGATGGGAAAAAAATTTTCCTTCCTTGACTTAACTATAGCAGCTTTATTCATTAGCGTTTTCCTTTTTCAACAGAAAAATGCTGGTGGGTGAAGAAAGCAGTCTATCTTTAGGGGGACATTATTAACCTAGACTTTGGGAAGATGCATTTTGCCGCTTCCTACAGGCTTGGAACATCACTGAAATCCACATTTCCATTGAAATAAATTTCCTGAAGGAGCCGGGATATTATCTCTTCATGCCACTGCTTACAATCTGGAAAAAAAAGTCAAATATATTGTCATTTTAAAGAAGACATGAAAGAATTACACTACTTGACTTACAGGTAGTCTGGATACAGCTATCCGTTAACAAATTATAAAAACAGTTTCTGTCTCTAAACTGTGTCTTTTCAGCCAGACAAAAGCATCACTTGTAGTAAGGAGACCATTTATCACGTTATACTGAAAAAATATTTTGCCACATGCATAGTGAGAAATAAGCAGACAAAAACCTGTCTAGAGGGTTAACTTCTCTAGGATGAGAAGAGGTTGGTGCCATTGTGAACTACAGGATTTGGAGTCACCTTTCTGCTTGATGTTTGTACAGTGATCAGTGTAATAACTGTCCTGAGCCCTGTCAGTGACAGATGCTTACAGGCTTCACAGTGCCATAAACAACACTAACAAAAACAGGCTCACAAACAATTTGGACAACCACTTAGATTTTGCAGATTCAGAGACATGAGAGATTTAAGGATGTACATGTAATATATTGTAGAGTTTATATTTCAAATTGCCAGGCTAGGAAATATTAATCCCTAACCTGTGAGTCTTTAAAGGTACAAGTCAAAACAAGCAAAGAGAGAGCAAAGGAATGCAGTGCATTTGTTAAATTAAGTGAGGTATCGTGATGTCTCCAGAAAGACCCTTCTGTCAGTTGTGGCAGCTTCCTGAACATTGGTAGCATAATTTAATTAGAAATATCACCATTTATAGGACAAAACAACACTTAAAATTATTACCAAAAATTATTAACTCATCTTTTGGAAAGTAATGTCATCTACAAGCCAAGCAGCACAGATTTATCCATTGCCCAGCAAAGATGATTCACAAATCAAAGCATTAAAATTATCTAATATTTTAGAACAATGTCACTTCTGATTATTATATTGAGAAACTGTGGAGGAAGAGTTTTTTGGGTTTTTTTGCAAGGCAAGTCAATGCATACTTTCAGTTACAGCCTATTTCAGTGGTCAATGATAGATGTTAGCATCTTCTTACTTTGGTTTCTGCACTAGCAATGAACCATATCCCACAATACGTAGTTCTCACTACCAATGTCTTCCCATCAAGAACAAAACCATGGCACATTCTTCCATCTTCATACCTTCTTCAATAATTTTTCAACAAAACAGCTGGAGAGATCAAAAAATTCAGAACACAGTGCAAGTCATCAATGCACCCATACCTTGAACAGTAACCACGGCATTGCTCTGCCATTGCTGTGCTATTAACTATCCAGCCTGGGTGAAACACATGTGAAATCTCCAGCTATACAACATAATGCTCTGATGACCTTCATGACAAAAACTGCCAAATTAGTACCCTATTAATGTTTTAATCTGGCACTTGCACACTGAACTGAAATTGTATAGCTTATGAGGAAAACTAGACCAAGATTAATGTCTCAACTTTTTTACTTAGGATGACTTCCAAAATTTTCTATACGATCTGATGAAAATTTACTTTTTTTTTTTTTCATATGAGGAAAGGCTGAAAGAACAGAGATTCTAATCATTCTGTAATTTTTTTGCTTCTATTTGAATCATAAAGCATCATTGTTTAGTCCTGATGTGCACTGTAAAGATTTCTGTGTCAACGGAGGATCCATTTATTCCTCCAATAGAATTCATCACAACCCAAAACCTACGTGTTCCAGCATATCATATTGTAGCCACACTCAGAAATCTAGCAAACCCCTGAAATATAAGATAAAAAACCCCACTGCTACTCTGGACACAAACTTCAAATGGTGGATTATGCACACTGGTATTTATTGTAGGTGTCGATGGAAACATTTTAAATTTATTCCAGAATTATGGCAGTTGCTCTTGAAAATCTAACTCTCTTTGGACTCTCACAATTAGCATATCAGGAAATTACTTCTCAGACCCAGAAAGTCTTGTGGTTGCTCATTAAAAATCAGATGACTTTCTACAAGAGGATGTAATGGGCCACTGAATGTTCAGGGACTGCAAGTGTTCTGATGGATCTTGCTTCATACGTTATTTGTTCTAAAAGCTAAAAATTGAGACCAAGAGAAAGAAAATATGGATTTTCCTGACACCCTATTTCATCACCCATTACTGAAAATAACTCCAAGTCTTCAGTCAAAATTAGTGAAAAGAAGGCTGAATAACACAAGGAGGAAACCAAAGAACATATCTAAGGATATGGGGCTCTGTTCCTGAAAATACTTTAACTGGTAATTAGTTTTCTTCTAATAGCTACATTACCACTGGTAATACTAATTATTTGCATGACTGGAAACATAAGTCAAGTTCCACTATATTAGTTAGGTGACCCTGAAGGACCAGACTCACCAAATAGGGATGGACACAAAGAACAAATTTGGTTAATGTGATTTGAATCTTCATTATATAATTCAATAAAATGAGTCATGAATATAGCTTCATGATATAGTTCACATTAAAATGTGAAACTACAGGCAATAAATGTAATTCATCTGAAAATTTATGTCCTACCAAGCCTGATTCTAGCATAAAGCTAAGACCACGTCTTCTTTAATGTTCTCTCCATCACATCTCAAATTTATAGAGATCTCTTTTTACTTTTTAAAAAACCAATGCATGTCATATTCTTGGCTAACTTCAGTAATAACATATAGAGTTACAACCATGAATTCTCTGACAAGAATTGCAGTTTAGGAAAGAATATACACATTTTACGGTTAAAATTAAATGGAAACAGATTAAATTACTAAAAAAAAGAAATTAATGAAAATCACAAACAGTACTTCACTTTTACTATTTCATTTATGTCATCTACATAAAAGATTTGCAAGTGATAAGAGAAATGTGGCATCTGGCTGTGAGCTAAACAGTGTTTTTAATAGATCTCAGAAACGTGTCTCTTACAAAGCAAGACACTCAGCTCTGTTAGCTTACACTGAATAATTAGCCTCAGTGGTGAAAAACTGCTTCCAAATGCACAAGCTTTTTTTTTTAGGAAACTATCAAATATCACTGAAAATCTGATCATGGGAAAATTCATGGAACGAAATGCCTCAACACAATGCACCTCTTAAAAACAAGGACTCCTTAGTATTATGTAATATACATATTGCAAACAATAAAAGTCCCAAATGTTACTCATACAAAGCAGTTTTGATTACTCGTGGTTTTCATGTGATTAAAATGTATTAAAATTGACATACAGGAATTTAAATTATGTAGAGTCAGAACTATATTCCATGGTTGTTGGGTGTTTTTTTTTTAGTATTCCAATCTGGTTTTGTACTTCAAATTTGTATTTAAATTTATGCTAGACAACAAATTACAGGCCTAGTAAAAACTGAAAAGTAATAATTTTTTAGTTTTGTTTTGCGTGAAACATCTGTCTTTTTAATGTTTTCTCCATTATGGAATATATTTCTTCTCTTGTCTTAATTATAGATAGTAATGATGGAATGTATTCTTTGCAAGCAATCAGTGGAGGGTTTATCATTTTGCAATATATAGCAGCTAACATTGCTTTTAATGTATGAGACTTAGACTTAAGCACTTTTCCAGCTCTGGTCATTTCCTTTAGTTGCCTAATTGCCAAAATAACTCTTTGTAAAGGCATGCACTTCTCAGACTGAGTGGGAAAGTAAATTTTGATGAAATATTAGGTGTATTGCTGGGATGCATGAAGGCAGTTGAAATGGAAATGCCTTCTAATCAAATATCTGGTTTAGGATTTGAAAATGTATATTGTCCTAGATAGGCCATTGATCTGAGACTATTGTTCCTACAGAGCACTGTATACTGCAGGACATATTCTTGGGACAGGAAAGAAATAATTTATCCACCAAGAATTTCAAATTGGCTCTAAGGAATACATTCCCCATTCTCCTACTGCCTTCTTCATTTCCAGTCTTCCCCTCCTTCCCCGCCCTCCAAAAAACTTCACACACTAAAGAACAAATTTAATAGGTCAAAATTCCCTGAACATTTACAAAAAACATAGGAAAAAATCTGAAGGGGATGAGGTGACCCTTGTTGACTTCTTTCTCTTCTCACCTATAAAAGACACCCTAATTCATTATAAGAAAACTTGAAGCTCTTGGTCATGGCTGCCAGGCTCTGAGCTTAGCATCTGCCTTTTAGACAGGCTGGAGGAGAGTATGCCAGAGAAAAGTTTGCTGGGAAAATTGCTTTGCCTCTACTGAACTGGTTCAAAATTGACATGATTCCACAGGAAGTTTTGATTTCTTCCATAAAGACATTTCTTGACCGAAAAAAAAAACAAAAACAAAAACAAAACAAAACAAAACCCCAAACAAAACCCACAAAAAACCAAAACCAAACAACATTTTCTCTGAAAATTTCCATGTGACTGTATTCTAGATGTCATACAGTAGCATGTTTCTTGTTAAATCTGAAGAGTTAAAGAAATCTAAACAGCATAGTGATCAATAGTTTATGTTTGGCTGAAGTTAAAATGGGTTCCAGAGATCTCTTGACAGTTTTGCTCAAACCATACACTGAATTGCTATAAATACCTTCACTGACATAAGGCGATGTAATTCTACTGTGGGAACTCAAAGTGAACCCTCTGTCCTTAGAAAGCTCACCCTTTAACCAAGCACCAGGGGCAACACCCACACCACGTTCTTCCCTGTAGGGTTTCTTTCTGTAGGAGGGCAAGCACTCACCTGCAACCATAGCTTATCTATACGTGCCATTTACCTGGAGCTGAGCAGATGAAAAGAGGTTTTATCCAAGATCTAATGTGTTCACTAAATAATTCAACAAACGAGTTTTTCTTTAGACGGTTGCCTGGAGGTACATGTATTTTGAGTTTGAGCACAGCGCTGTTTATTTGGGTTCATTAAGTTCCTACCGTTCAGTTAAACTTGTCATGGTTTCTCTTGGTTTGTGGTTTGTGTGTGTGCTTGTTTGCTTAATTTTGTTAGTTTGGGGTCTTTCTGTTGTTGTTTTGTGTCTTGTTTTGTTTGCTTGGGGTTTTTTTAGCATAAGCAGCATGATGAATCATTTTTTTTCCTCAACTGATATAAAGGAAGCCTCAAATGTCTAAGTACAGGCCTGCTCCATCAAGATTGCTTTGAGGAAATAAGCTGTTATTTGATTTCCTAGTGGGATTAGTTCTTGTTAAATACATTTTTAATGCACTTCTGCTACCTAATGAATTATGTAGCATGCCCCTTTTTCTTCTGTCAAGTGAGGTTTGGAGGAAATCAGGTCAAGTCCGATGGCAAAAAATTATATACTATTCTGAAATAACCCCTAGTTGAAGTGAAGGAATTATTCTGATAGAAACTAATTACTGATGAAAAAAACAAAACTATTACAAGCAAGCCAGGCCACCACAAGTGGGTGCAGAGGCAAAGTACAATTTTACAGGCCTTAAAGGAACCTAGAGAAAGCCAGCTTTGGTCATGTAAAAAGGTTACTCACCCCTCAGTGTTTAGCAGGCCTGCAGCCCTTCTAGAGGAGGTGAGAAACTTATGTGGATATAAGTAGAGCCTGGACACAAACGCTGAATACAAATCCATTACCAGTTATCAAATAGGAAAATCATGGGGCTCTCAGGAAATTCCCAGAGCTCAAAAAGCTCAGATGCTGGAAGAGTAGTAAAAAAAAAGTCACTCTTGCCTCCAGTGGGGAGCAAAATCAGATGAAAAGGTAAACCTTGTGGGATGAGATAAGAACAAATGAATAATTGAAACAAAATATAATAATAAATATTTTCATAATAATAACGGTAATCATAAGGAGATGGAGAGAGTAACAGAAACAAGTGGTGCCCAATACAGTTGCTCACCAACTGCTGATCATCCCAGACCATCCCTGAACAGTGATCATCCCTCTTCCAGGTAACTCCCCTGGTTCATATACTGGGCATGACATTCTCTGGTATGGGATATACATTTGGTTAGATCAGGTCATTTGTCAGGGCCATGCTCCCTCCTGCCTTTTTGTGCAGCTCCTCAGTAGCAAAACATGAGACACTGAAAAGTCCTTGACTTAGGTAAGCACCATTTAGCAACAGCCAAAACATCAATGTGTTATTGACATTCTCATATTAAATCCCAAATCAACTGCACTAAGAAAAAAACACACTAAGAAGAAAATGAACTCTGTCCCAGCCAAAACCAGGACATATGTCCAAACTCAAAAAAATTCTTTTCAAGAAAGGGTTGAGTGTTATTTTTATGTAATAGCACTGTTAGTGCAGCAAGGGTATCTGTTTTTCGACAAGAGATGTGAGGATGTCTTTTAACATCTCCCTCCCCGTAGGTTTGCTTCTGTGGTACTAACACACTGATTCATTCTAGGATGAGTGGCAGATGCTCTGGCTAGGACTGAGATTAAACATTTGTATTGAGAAAAGCAATTCTATTTATGTCAAATTTTCTGATACTTCTCAGTTCTTTTTTTATTCTTTTTTTATTTTTCCTTTCTAGTCTACAACATTTTGGTTCTTGCCGTGAAAAACTAAGCAGGTACATAATTTCTTATTAAACTTTGATCACTACTTCATTCATTCAATTTTTTAAAAAAGTTGGTCATTTATAATTTTCCTGACAAGAATCAAATTAGCTATTTTGAATTGCCTTGAGCTAATACCATTCTCAAGGTCCTGTAGACCTACATGCTCTACTTTGATTGGGATAACTGGCCTTTGCAGATCAGACTTGGAGATAATTTTTCATATGGATTTTACCCTTAATTAAATATCAAATGTATTGCTTTTTGAATGAAGCAATTTGAACTCAAATATTCCCTAGGGGATTCTGAAGAAGAAAATAATTTTTCTACCTCACACTTCCAATATATTGATTTATTTTCCAAAATATCCATTCTTAGAGTTTCCAAAGATGTAACATACACTTTCAAGAAAGAAAAAAATTTTCTTTCAAACACAGGACTTTTACTTCCCCTCCTCCACCCCCCAAAATGCTACTGCTTTTCATTTTTATTTTTCCTGAAAATTTGTCATTAATTTCTATTGATAAAGGCTTTAATTAATCAAAATCTACTTTGACACAATATCTGAAATGTGCCTTTTAAGACACAATCTCCTACATTTACTTTGCTCTTCTTCCATCTATTCATGCTCATTCATTCAAATCTTCTCTGCGTAACTTAGAACTGGGACATGAATTTGGTTTATCCACCTCTCAAGAAAGTGGCATTGTCAGCAGTTTAGATCATCTGAAACATGTTTCTCTTAATTTCTTCTTTTGGAGCTCTTCCCTTAGATACACTCAATTAAATATCAATTGTCCCCAGAGAAAAAAAAACGGAGAGAGAGTGACTTCTACTGGATGAAAGTGGGAAGGTCATATTCCAGTCCCTGATCTAACAAGTATGTAATTACATATGCAAAAAAGAGCAAGGGGTTTTTTTACAGGGGATAAAAGACACCTTTGGAGCACCCCTAAATGCAACAATTTCAGCAGTTTTTCTCTCACTGGAAATGTTTTCACTAATAAAAGAACTGGAAAGTAGAGATAAAGCATTAATAGCTTGCCTCTCCCTGGGCTTTTTCCACAGAACTGGGTATATTCTGAGATTGTTAATCTTGAGACAAGCCTTTCACACAAGATATGGGGGAAGAGTTGTGTGGGCTAAGCCACAGGCTAGCAAAACTGGAGTAGTATATTGCACGTATAGAATTTGTGAGCAACCCATTCAAGGTCCCAGGCACATATGGCTTTATCACCCTGTGTGCGTAGCAGCCCTTCACCACCACCAAGCAAAGGACACTCACTGCCAGCACAACTGTGCACATGGAAATTAGACAAGGAGCTTCATGCGTGACAAATGAGATGGGGTTTGCTCACCAGCACTACAAACAAAACCACGAATGTCTTTATCAGATCTGACCTTAGTCTCTCAGAAAGGGGAATGAGAATTGCTAAACACCTGGACAACAGATGTGAAATGCAATCCACCCTTGTCTGCAGCATTTGTACCATTATAAACTGAGCAGATCTCAGGGGCATGTATCAAACATTGTAAATGACTACAGAAAGTGAAGGATAACTGGCACTCTGGCAATCCACCTCCAGATGGGCAAGGAGACATACAGGATCAGAATCATCAGGTAAACAAGAGGAGGCAGGAGCGAGTCTGGCAATTAATATTTAAGAGGGAAAAAAGTTTTACTATAATAAGAAGTAAATTGGGATTGGTAGAGTCTACTTTGGACAAACCTTGCAAAAGTGATAATTATCCATGTTTTTTGTACTCTTGTGTGTTTCTTGGCTTCTTGCTTCCCCTGGTGGCATAGGTGCAAAACTCTTGTGACATGAGATTTTTTTTTTTGGATGCTTGGTAATTTATGCAGTGATGTGGCTGAGAGGAAGAACTGCTGCCTTTCACATGAGGTTGGCTGGGAATGCAAAGCAGCATGGGGAATTGTAGTGCCTTAGCAAGCTAAACAGAGTAAATATATATGTAGTTTCTAACACTGGGTTGGAAATCTCAGCTGTTTGTTTCTTTTTAGGTAAGCACACAAGCTGCAGTAAGAGAACAATATCCCATCTTTCTGTTCACTTTCTAATCGTCTACAGAGAGCTCTGCTTCAAACAGATGACAATGGAAACAGCAGATTAATGATAGATAACCAAAAATGCACCAGTGACTCAAGTTTTCCATAGAGTACATTTCACACTGGAAAGTAATGGAAAAACTGATTTGGAAAAGTGTCACTTTGAGTTTATCAGATTGGCTTGGCCTCCTAAGAAATGAAATACAACTTCAAAACAAATTAAAATGAGTCAGTTTGACATTTTGCATTTTTCCCATTTTTCTCATTCTGAAATACTTTCTTTAAATATTTTTTCTTATACATCAAGATACTGTCAGGGAACATAATGCTCTTTTATCATTGTCTTCCTGAAAGGAAAAAAATATCCTTTTTTAGACAGAAACTGTTGGCTGGGAATCTTTTTTTTTTTTTTCTTTTTTTCTTTTTTTTTTCAGAACATTTAAAAATCCTTGGTTTCAGTTAATTATTTTTTTTAATAAAAGTCAATCTATGAAACTGAAAACTCCGTTGCTTACAGAGCTACAAACTAAGTTGACTGTGTTTTCATGTTCCACAAACCAGCAGCACCAGCCCAGCAATGAAAGCCCAGAAGAAATTAGCTGTCAAGAAAGCTTGGGAGAAAAACAATTCTCTGGGGATTTGGCATGGGAAGCCATGACAGAACTGACTATCACCTGCAAATTAAACATCAAGTAGATGTTACTAACACCTTAGATTTTTCTCTCTGTTGAAAGTTTATCATTTATGGGCTATCATTTGTATGTTAAAAGACTATTCTGAAGAAAAAAATGGTTACATATGGTAAGATAGTATGGAGGAAGATTGGTTTTATAGGCTCTAGCCTCATCCAATAGTATTTAGGTCTTAGAAATACTCAGTTCTGTGGCGTGTGATCCTGCATCCTCAGGTGATGTAAAGACCATAACAGAATTGGGCACAGGTATCCCTAGGCTGTAGTAAAATCCTATTGGTACAGCCTGAAATTAGTGCTCCATGAGAGGGAGCAGCTGCGCAGCCTCACACCTTTGTTCTGTCTCAGGATTAAAAGCACTTTCATTGTAACTTTAAGGCTTGTTTGACAAGGCAGTTTTGGATGTGTTCCTTATTTCAGGGCTAATCACTGCAGAGGGTTTAGAAATGTTTGTGGCCATATTCTATAAATTATCTGTTTACAAAACTTCATAAATAGATTTATGGGGCAGGGTTTTAGAGACCATTGTTCCTTCATTAGCTCTAAGTCAGAGCATGCTCCCCATCCATTTGGGAAGGAATGGCCCTGATCCTCTGTGGTCTTGTGTATCCTCCTTTTGTGGCCATGTGCCCAGTCCCGATGCCCTGGCAAAGCCTTGGGCAATTAGTCTCACAGAGTAACTGCTAGAAGAGAGAATACCGGACCAAAACTGTAATCTGACCTTGGACAAGATCCTGGTCTAGTGATGTCCATGCATATTTCAGACTTACTCCTGAAGGAGCATTTCACAGAGATGTGCAGTTCCAATGTTAACTGCAAACTGGACAACTCATCTCTCAGACAGAAGTATCTTACATAAACATGGAATCCTGAAAAGGGTACACAGAGAGGAGAGCAAAGAGGAAAAGAGAAGTGGCAATACTGACTTATTGACATCTGAATTATTAACCTCCTTGTGCTTTTCAGTTTGCCAAGCAGAAAGAAGTTTCATTCTTTATGCTTCCATTTACAAACTTACTATTGAGCAATTTAATTATAAAGGAGTTCTGTATTAAACACACTACATTTGTATATAGTCTTCAAGATAAGCCTGTCTGTTTTGGATGTCAGAGTATAGTAGTTAGCAACACTGCAACTGCTATAGCTACAAATTTATGAAATTGAAGCAATTGCTGGGGTTTATTACAGTAACAGAAGCTTAGACTTATTTTAGCAGGCATACATTTTTATTAATTTACATTAGTCTGAAAAAATTATCATTTATGCAGTAGAATTTCATGCTGTTTATTAAATGGAAATAAATATAAAAATAAAAAAAGAATATTTTTATTTCTCGTAAACAGTAAAATGATGAACAAATTCAAACTGCAAGGTATATAGAGCTGTAGTGTACAAAGCATGGGCTTCAAAGTTCTGCTTCTCAGAGAATTATTAACAGTATATTCTTCTCCTTGTCACATGCAGTTCTGTATTTCTGTTGTGTTTAATCAGTGAATTGGATTATGGAATCCCTTCCATATGCAAGAAAATTTTTACACTCATTGCTAATCTAAAAAGCACTTCAACATGTTCCAAAGTCCCACAGATGAGACGAGGTTTAGAGATCATATGTCAGCAGAGTTCAGTGCATTGGAAATAAAGCCTACATCAGAACACAATTATGTAGGTAGTAGGAACCAATTCAGATAAACTACTGAATATATCAGCCTTTGTAATGACCTGGTCAAAAAATGCTGTTTCAACTCTTTCTAAAGCTTTGGAATCAATAATACCAGGACTAGAATCAATCCTGAAATGGAAAATATGTCAGGGTCTTAATCTCTTTTGCTCTTATTTCAAAGTAGGCCAATAAATATTTTTTAAAATTATATCTAGTGCTGAAGAAGTGAGTTCCCCATGGGACTTGGAGCCACCTCTGAGCTCTGCCACCTGGTGATCATGTGCTCTTGGGGATGAAGAAAAAGACAGCAAAGCCTCCTGCTGAGGCAGATGCATCTTGCACCCACTGCTCATCTCATACCAGGTAGAGGACATGCTGCACAAGACTTAGTGCTGCCCTTGTATCCAACATGTCCTGTAAGAGATTTTTTTCCTTCCACAGGGAGGTGAGTTTGAAGGTGGTGCATGAATTGCCCTGGAATGGAGGGAGCAACAGAAATGTTTGGCCCTGGCACCCCATGAGAAGGTGCCCCATGACACTTTGTATTGGGTTTTCTGTGGCCAGGTTTTGGTAGCAGCGGGAGGGTTGAGGGGGAGGCTTCTTCGAGAAGCTGCTGGAAGTTTCCCCATGTCCAGCAGAGCCAATGCCAGCCAGCTCCAGGCTGGGCCTGCTGCTGGCCAAGGCCAGGCCAATCAGCAGTTGAAGGAATGCCTCTGTGATACCATAGTTAAGAAGGAAGTAAAAAAACCTAGTTTAGATGAAGATGGCTGACAGAGAGGAGCAGAGTGAGAACTTGTGAACAACAACGCAGGCACCAAGGTCAGTGCAGAAGGAGGGGCAGGAGATGCTCCTGGCGCCGGAGCCGAGATGCAGCTGCAGCCCATGGTGGAGACCATGGCGGGGCAGCTGTCCCCCTGCAGCCCATGGAGGACCACAGGAGTGCAGAGATCCACCTGTAGCCCGTGGAGGAGCCCACACCAGAGCAAGTGGATGCCAGAAGGGGGAGGCCCATGTTGGAGCAGTGTCCTGGCAGGTAACTGTGGCTTATGGGGAGAGAAGCCCACACTGGAGCAGGATTCTTCTGCTAGGACTTGTGGCCTGTGGGAGACCCACGCTGGAGCAGCCTGTACCTGAAGGACTGCACCCTGTGGAATGTGACCCATGAGGCAGCAGTGGGTGAAGAGCTGCTGCCCATGGGTGGATTCTCACCAGAGCAGTTCGGGAAGGACTGTCTGTTGTGGGAGGGACCCCACAGGTTGCACTGGAAGGACTCCTCCCTAAGCAGCGGCAAGGAACAACAACTGATTGTAAGGTCCCTCCCTGCCTCCCTGCACCACTAGATGAGAGGAGGTTGAACATGAAGAAGGAAGGGGTTGGGGGGGAAATGTGTCTCTTATTGTTTCTCACTCATTAGCTCTGATCTTGTAATTAATAAATTTAACTAATATACTCACATGGAGTCTGTTTTGCCTGTGACAGTGATTAGTGAGAAATCTTTTATGGTCTTTATCTCAACTCGTGAAGCCCTTCGTTATATTTTCTCTCTTCTGTTGTTTGCAGGGGGGAGTGAGAGAGTGGCTGTTAGTGGACCCCTGGCATCCAGCCTGGGTTAAACCACAACACACCCTTTTTTTATCTATCTCCATCCTAGCTGAATGTAATCCACCAGCAAGAGTAGTAGGGCATGGACTCTTCTCAACTCACCTCTCTTCACCTCTAACATGAGAGCACTGAGACCACATCCCACCCTTGGTAGCCCAGGAATCACAGTTCAGCCACTACAGCTAAAAATAAATCTGCACCTGTGTGATAGAATAAAGAAGGACTGACAGCAACATATAGGCAGGAATATGAGAGATTTTATTCCCCTCTTCCTGGAAAATACAGTGTAAAAATAATTATTCATAGCACAGAAAAGAGAACTCTTGCTGGGAGTGACTATGGGACTGCTCTGCCACCTTCTAAATATGTGTGATAACTTCAGACAACTGTAGGTTTACACAGCCCTTTTTCAGGGCTTTAGAAGCAGTCCCAGGTTTGCTACCCTGTAGTATTTTCCTTAGCCTGAGCAGCAGCATCCCCCACTGTTCTTTTCTGGCAACCCAGGTTTAGAAGCAATACATACTCCCTCAGGCAGAGCAGCTGAGCTGGTCAGGACTGTGATGCTTTCAGGGCTTGAGTCCTTCTTTCTGCAAAACACTGCACTGGCTGCTCTGATTCAATCCCTTTGCACTGGGCTGGTCTGGACTGGTTTGCTCTCTAGTGAGAAGAGCAGAGGAAAAGCAACATTAGATCCCTTCTGCACAGGGCTGAGGTGGTTTTGTCTTTTTTTAACAAATTATTTTTTCATCTTTCTCTAAACTACCTCAGGGGAAATATGACCTTTTTTAATAAGTGCCAATGTATTCATGTTTCAAACTACTTGAAAGAAATCCTTGCTGTATATTTGGAATACAGATAATACAAGTCAGCACTAGGATTGCCAACTGACATAAACAAAAAAGGGGACTTTGCCTCTTTATTAGAGGAGCAGGTCAAAGAGCTAAAAAATGTGATTCTTGTGACCTTGCCCACGTAAGGGTTTCTACTTACCCTTGTAAAAGCAGACATTCAACAAGTGCAAAGCTTTAGAGTGGTATTTTACTCCAGAAACAAATTTTCTCCCAAATGCAGGCACACGTTTTCATCCTTGTGCATCATGGAGACATTTAATGTGGTTAAGGTAGGGCTCACAGTGTTGAAAGAACAGCAGATTCTGTTACACGTTTGGGCTTCTTATTTTTCTCAGCCTTTTTGGATATTTTAAACTGACCCCTGAAAACTTTTTTTATCTTTCTCCATTTCTTGTCTGGTTGGCTTTCACTCCTCTCTTCACAGGTTTGTTTCTCTTTCGGCTTCTGTGGTTTTTTGTTTCCCTGAGAAGGGCCTGCAAACACTTCCACACAGTAGTATTATTTGTTAAGTAAAGCCACAATGAACTTCAATCAATTCTTCCTTTAATCAAATCTAACTCATTCCTTCTTTTAGCAAGCTTTCTAGTTGTTCAAAGCATGGAGGCAAACCTAACTTTGCTGGAGTGCTAGATCTCTTTCCCCTTCTGATATCAGTTGACCCTGGAACAATCCCCAGTGCCTTCAGAAAGCTCTACAACACAATGAGAGAAATGCTTCTTTGTGCCACTCTCTCCCAAAACTCACTTTCAGGATGACAGCCAGCAGGTATGTAGTCTGGCTTCGCACATGGGCATCCCCACTGCTGCCAAAAACCTCCCTCAGCTCCTGACAGTCTTTCTATCTGGCCAGAAGCCTGACTATGCTCTTGGTGGATGGTCTGTGTCCCTCCGGAGAGCAAACAGGTCCTGCAGGGGACACAGGGGGACAAAACAATGAAGTTTGGACAAAACACTTGTCCGAAGATGAGCACGTGTGATCAGCTCTACTGGGGTGGGATTGGGGCAGACTGCAGTCAGGTGATGCGGCACATGAGGAGGAGCCAGATTTGGCCCTGACTAGTGTTGGATTGATGAATCTTGGGCCCCTCAGCTGGGGACATTGCCTCTGAGGAAAAGCCAGAGGGATTGGACCCCAATGACAGACTGGGGCATCTTGCCCTCCTTCCTGCAGAGAGCTGCCAGGGGCTTGCCAAAGAGAGCCCCTCTGCAGCCAGACCACCCACAACTGCTTGGGCATCTCTGAGAGGCAGCTGAGGCCCTCTGCAGTGCAAAGAGCTAGGGAAGTTGTCTCCTCCTCCTGGTCTCACCTGCTGCAAATGTGAAGAGAACAAAAATGTGTGGTGAGAGCTCTAGGACCCTCTAAGTTCTGTCCTCCCACTGCTGCATGCAGAGGAGAGACATTGAGCCCCCAGGGACTCTGCTCACTTCAACTGCAGAGCAATGAGAACAGATGTGTCCTGTGCAAAGGACAGCATCAGCCCCAGTGTAGAAGTATCTGCCTGCAGGAGGGAGAAAGGCTCCTCCTTACTGGTCTTCTCGGAGCTTACCTGCTGAGTGATGAACTTCACCATAATTTCCAGATGGGACCAGTGGAGGTCACTGCTTGGGACCAGCCTGCAAGAAAGCTGCTGCACTTACTGAACAGCCTGCAGCAGAAAGGGCCACAAGTAAGCTGCACCAGCCCTATGATGTAAGAGGCAAGCTGCAAGAGGCAGGCAAAGAGGGATGTGCCTGGAAACCCGGGATGTGCCCAGCAGACCACACCCTGAGTATGCCTGGTATGTCTCTTGCACTGTGTGCCGAGTATTGTCTCGTATTGTCTTGTCTGATCCTATTGTTATCTAACCTTATCCTCTATCACTAGGCATACATCTTCTTTGCTCCAGACATTCCCCCTGGTCTCCTGGAGTTCTGAAGGCTAGTCTTGCTAGGACCATCATTCCCCAGGACGACTGGCAGCATCTAGATCAGCCTGAGGTACTGGCATAGCCTCATGAAGGAGACTTTTAATTTAGAGCAAAGTACGTTCATGAATGTGTGATGAGTGCAACTGTCTGAGCTACATTGTTCTATGTTTTCCTTCTGTCTTCTAGTCAGGGTCTCCTAGGGGGTGTCTTTCACAAAATTCTGGAAAGCAAATGAGCAACATAATAAGTTTTAATGCCACGCTTTGTTGACTCCCATATGTCAACAGATTTAGCTGATTTTTAACATAGACAGTACTTGTGGATGAAGGCCAGAAGTTTTATGACATTGCATATAAAGGAAGTTTTAGAAAAGTAGGGGTAAATTCCCTGGTTTTTATTATGTATATGGCACTTTCTATAAGCTATTTAAAGGTATTCCAAAAGTCTCCATTTTCATTCGAATATCACAACTGTTCATACTGTTGATGTTATGTGTAACACTAGATCAGGTTTTACTTCCAGAGATTATTATGTGATAGCATAGACTATCACAGAGTAGATAGATTATCTGCATTAACTATGCTTATATAAGTGAAAGGAGTTTGCATTTAAATTCTCGGCCAAAGGATAAAGATCAAATCTATTGAACTCAGTGGGTTATTGATCAGCAGACTTAATTCACTATCTTAAAAAAAATTATATGAGAAAATATATACTATCCTGTTTACTACAATGCCTGTGTTAGGTGAAAAGATAAAGAATTCATTTTCACAAATCCCACCCCACCTAAAAAATCCTAAACAAAACCTCCAACAAACCACTAGAGAAAAAAAAATTCAACTTCTAGGGCAATGAGGCTTTTACTCAGCATGTAAATTTTCTAATATTACCATTCAATAAGCCACTTTTTCTGACACTCCATGTCTAATCAGTTCCAATATTGAACTATTCCAGGAAAAAATTACACAAAAAAAGAATTTGTACAGCCATTTTCCCATCCTGTGCTATGAAAAATGTGGAAATCGTCCCTGCTAAAGGTTTTTTCACTGACATATGAAAACATATGGCATATTTTTACTTGACAGTCTATAGGAGTTTATAATGGACAGAAAAACCTATAAGGATAGACAGAGTAATTGGCAACTCTACTTCAAAAGCAATAAAGGCTGTGATTAAGATTCCCTGTGCAGCCTTCAGGAAGCCTCTTTCTATGCACTTTTCATGACATAGTCTCTCATTACATACAGCTCTTTTCACAGGACATAATTGTACTCTGTGCCTTGGATGAGAAATGATCACTGACAGAGGAATTACTTCATCTTTTGTGCTTTCTGCATTGCTCAGCATGCATCACACATGTACTTTATCATGCCCAGTCAGAGAGCATCTTTTCACTGCCAATTCCTGCCTGTTGTCTCTGCACCATATTTCTTATCTCATCCATTCCTGGCCCCACCTTTTACCTTCTCATCTTAGTCTCTATTTTCTCAATCAGACTCAGCCTTATCTGGTCTGCAACTCCTGTATACCTACTCCAGGTTGACATTGCAGTCACTTCAGTAGGTGAAGCCTTTGTTAATGCAGCCAAGCTAGCTTTAAACTAATTAACATAAGAAGTCTTAAGAGTGAAACTGGGACTGAAAACCTGCTAAAGCATTGAGTACATACTCAGTAGCCACCTTGGGCTGAATCCCATGTCACTACAGTATTCAATGCTGATACAGCATTACAGTGTCCATGGGCTGCCTCTCCTATTTCCAGCTGCCAATTGCTTTCAGTCTCCCTCTTCACAGCTATTTTCTCTTTCAATTATCAAACCAGTTTTTGTCTACTCTGCATACAAACTGAGGATTTCTTTTTCCTCCATGCTGTTTGAATGTCCTCATGGGAGGTCTTGAGACATTTTTTTCTAGACACCATCAGAAATGGCAAGAATATTGCTACTAATCTCCATGTCTCTGTAACAGCTCTGAATTCCCTTTATATCAGTTTCCATTTGCCTCAAGAGCAGAAATGTCGACCTATTCAGTCTAGGTAATATTCAGACACTAGCTAAAAAAGCAAAACCAAAGGTATTGTGTGACCTTGCCTTGATGTTTTGTGGGACAACAATGCAGAAAGCAGATGCTTACAAGAGTGCCCATTCATCAGAGGAGAAGAGCTCTGTCTCAGGCTGAATCTGAGCCTGCAGCTATGAGCATTGCCCAGCTAACAAACATGTATAGAGGCTTTCTGCAAAAATAGAGTGCATAGGGGAAAGCTTGGGGCAAAAGAACATATGATAACATCACTGCACTAAATGCCTACATTCAAGAGGACAAAAGCTCATTTTATGTTTACTTACCTGGCATATACTGTGTGAAAAGAAATACCAAAAGATAATTTTTTTTTTCAGTTTTTTCATAAATTTTGGTTTCTAGCTTTAATTACTTTGTAATTAGTCATGCATATTGCTTTCATAAAAGCTATATCCAGGGAGAAAAAATACCTAAATAATCCCTAATTTAGTCCCTCAGAAGGAATTTTGGCAACCACATCATATGATTAAATGATCAAGAAACTGCCTAAAACTGAGAGGCAAGATGCTGCTCTACAGCCTCCCAAGTTTTCTGGTAAAGAGCTGACAGTTGCATTACCCCTAATAACCAGGGAGGAAGTCAATCTGCTGCGCTGTGTACAGTGAAAATAAGACTCTTCCATTATCTTCCTGTCTTGCAAATGCCATGTATGTCTGGCTCCATGTTGTATTACTTTTACTCTCACACGGTCAGGAGCCCTGAGGCCTTATGCCTCTTCCCTGACATGTTACTGTGCAACTGAGGCCAATGTAGTTTAATGAGAAGGTACTACTTTGGTGGGTTGACTGAGTCTCTTCTCACCAGAAGACTGACTTGAAAAGTTTCAAGCCATCTGTTTATCAGATTTGGGAGTCTGTGAGTACTTTCGTTTATAGTATCTGCTTCACTCAAAATTAGGTTTTGTTTATTTATATTTTTCATGTGGTTAGAAAAACTTTTTGGCAGATTTCAGTGAGGCTTTGGGGGAAATTTTTCAGAAGCTTCCAGCCATATATACATACATATGTCTAAACCTGCTGCTCTTAGTTTTCATTTTCATGAGGAAACCGATAATGATTTTTGCATATTTGTGTAAGTTGAGGTTATGGGGCTTTACAATCAATTTGTATTCTCACAAAAATTTTTTTCTCCATCTCTAATTTGCAAGTTGATATGCTGTTAACTGTATTAAGATTGCTCATGTTTACTTCAATTTGTACTTGAGCTGATGTGATCAGCTGGGCCTCCTTATTTTTCCATGTCAAACGCACCAGGACTTTGTCAGATATTGACAACATCAGTTCCAGCTGCATGGATAAGGCACTGAGTGAGATCAAAAACTTAGTTTACAAGGAAAATGCAAGGTTTAGCTAAAGACTAACTTTCCCATACTCATGAACAGCATGATGCAAAACCTCCTCTACCTCATGAAATCAAGATTCTTTCTTTCCAAATTTTGCAGGTCAAGCTGACAAGAAGAATACCCATCAGAGACAAAAAGAGGAGAAAGTAACTCAAACCAGCTGTATGTGTGCATCCATGATGTCCTGGGAGCTATCTGCAAGGACTTTTTAACTATGATGTCATTATGATTCCTCTGATACATATTAGGAAGTTTTAATATTCTTCTTAAAGTATATCAAATGCTATGATGTAGCCATGGAGGGCATAGGGGTGCTATGCCTTAAGTGGAAGTGTGGCAGGATGGAGCCAGCTGAGGTGCTGCTCCTCAGCTGCAAGAAGCTGTTCATGGAGTGCAGTGGTACTCAGCCAGTAGAGGAGCCTCTTCAAACTCTTTGTGCTCATGTCCTCCAAGAATGAACCAGTTTTGGGAGACAAAGCAGTTCAAAGTCTGTGAACTTCTTTTGGAAGAACTCAGTGAATCATTCAGGAACTCTGTTCTTCCGAGCAACTGAAAAGGAAGGAAAACTACCCGTGTAGCAGTCAGCTGTTGACCTGATTGTACTGAAAGAGTTGTATCTGTCATAAATGGTGAGCCTTTGATTGATGGTGACACAAAAGATTCTTAAGTAAAAGGAGAGGCTTCACATGGGGAGAGAAGTGCTGTTGGTAGGAATTTGGATTGCTGTGGGAAATTCCAGTTGTTTGATACTGTACAAGAAGTGGAGATGGTGGGAGACTCCAGCATAACGAGTAATTCAGTAGAGATGACACATGAGTGTTTAAATGTTTCTGAAGATCAAAAAAAAAGCACTATAGGAAAGAAGATGACATCTACATGTTTATGACATCAACTATATGGAAAAACCAGCCCCTGGTTAAAGCCAAAATATCCTTTCTGTACAGCCCTATAGAGAAGAATATGAACTGGTAGATGATGATCCTGTTACAGAAGACATATGAAGAAAATGATGAAAACTGGTGTGATTACTATTCTGATGAAGACAAATTTTTACCTGAGGAAGATGGTGATGGAGAAGAAGAGTCTGAAGAGAGCTTTAGTGATGAGGACTAATGTTACAGGAGAAGGATATGTGTGAGAGACTGAAAATCTAAAGGAGTTAATGTCTCAAACACTTGTCAGAAGAAAAAAAAGAATGTTACCATGCCAACCAGATTCAGTTAGAAAAGAGAATTTTGCAAAGGCAGGATAGCACATTTCTGGGACATCCTTATCTTGGGTAACCATCTCAAAAGAAAAACCTGAGGAAGTTGTATAGGAATTTGGATATGATGAGATCCGAGATTTAGATTTCGACTAACAGCTCCTTTTTGAAGATGAAATGCATACTGAAGATGAAATTTTACTGTTGCAGGAGACCTGAAAGTCCAGACAGCTGCTGCTGACCATTCATAAAAATGTTGAACTAAAAGTAAAAAATAAAAAACCCAGCCAAGACCCCCTCTAATGAACAAGCAAACAACAATAGCAAAGGAAAGCAAAACAAACAAACAAACAAGTCCACCTTGAAAATTCACATTCTGGTAAAAGTTGTGCTCATTGGGACAGATGGCTGAAGGATGAGCCATAAGATAAACTTCTTTCTGTCTGCCCTTCTGAAACTGTTGGTAACCATCATAGTTCACCCTAATTCTTAATGACTAGGCTTGAGTTTTGAACACTCAATTGGGATTCCAGTAAATACTAAAACATTTTACTATCTGACCTGCCAATTTCAGCTGGTTTGTGACAGTGTGAGTATGGGTGTGTGTATGGCCACTTGACAATATAAGATTTTGTTCCAAGCAAAAGATGCTGTATGCTTTAAAAATGGGTTTTTCTGCCCATTCCATGTTGCTGAAATTCTGAAGAAACCTTTTTTTTTCTTTTCCTCAAAAGCTGCGTGCCCATGCATTTGTACCTGTAACAACTACCTCCACATTGTATATGGAGGTACTGTTGGCAGCAGCCCCTCTGATCATGACTAATGTGTCAGGTTTCACAAGAAACATGTTTAATATATCTGCCATTGTGGCATGTGAAAGTCCTGGAAAAAGATACTCTGTCCTTGTGCTTTCTACTGCATTTGTTTTTATGTGTCAAGTTACTTTATTTACAAATGTTTAAGCATATGAAAAGCCTCCAGTAGTTTTACAGTTGGAGTAGAACAAAGTGGATTTAAATTGTAAATAATTTTTTTTTTTTTTTTGCTAAAAATAATCACCAACTTTAAATTGAAAGAGAGGAGATTTAGATTAGATAATAGGAAGAAATTCTTTACTCTGAGGGTGGTGAAGCACTGGAACAAGTTTCTCAAAGAAATTGTGAATGCCTCATCCCTGGAGGTGTTCACAGCCAGGCTGGATGAGGGTTTGAGCAGCCCAGTCTGGAGGAAGGTGTCCCTGCCCATGGTGGCATGGTTAGACCTTGATGATCTTGAAGGATCTTTGAAGTCAAACCATTTTACATTCTATGACTGATACTTTAATTGATTCTATGATTGATTCTATGATGTAAGAGTTATTTAATAACTGCATGATATGAGAGGATATTTGTTATCTCAGACATAAGGTAATATAGACAGAAATATATTCTTCTACAGAGAAAGAAATTCTAAGAGCTAAATGCTCAAATACCTATTTGTGATTTTCAGAGTTCTATTTACTAACAAATCTGTTTTTAATTGCTAAACATTGGCTAGTTGTTTTCACACTCTGAACTCCTTCTGCAGGGAGATAGAGTTTTCAAATCCAACAGGGCATAAAATCTAAACACAATGAAAAATAAGGATATCATTCGTTTATATAAATCTCAGACCCTCATTTCTTTAATTTCCTATGCATGAACTTTATCTATGCAGGTTGTTCCTGTCTTAAAGCAAGGGAAATATTGATCTGAAAAAGAATAAAATAATAAATATTTGCATTTCAATGGCCACAGAATACAAAAGATTTATAAATACACTTTAATCAGACATCAAGCACATAAAAAATAAATAAGCTTTCTACACCATTTTGACTGACTGTTGTGTTCTTAATCTGGACAGATTTTTTGAGGAAAAACATTGTGGCTTTAGCTTCTCTGTTGAACTCAGGAAGAAACATGATATACTGAAGCCAGTTATAATGGTGAAGTTTTCCACAGTTACCAAATCTGCCAGGCACAAGTCTGTAACATCTGCTAGATAGCATGTAAGTGAATGTAATTCATAGGAAAATATACTCAGGTGTGTGTGCTAGCTCTCGTAAGAAATACTACTCTCTTATTCTCATCTGGGAAGCTAATGATGCTTGTTTGCTGCTGTGCTGTTCCTTGGGCTGGGGGGCAGCAAGCAGGTGCTGTTAGTGAGCAGAGGGAGGCAGGTCAGCTGTGAGAAAGGCAGCAACCGGGGAGGAAGAGGTCAGGGACATGGCCAGGGACACTTCAGCAATCACTTCTGTAGGTTCCATGGGAGAAGGGGGGCTCCAGAGTTTCCAATCACGTTAGCCAGAATTAGTGTGAATTTAGTGCTTAACTTCCCCAGTAATGTATGAAGCTCTCAGAGCTATCTTTTGCTATCCAAAAATGCTTGGCATTAGAATAATTAATAAAATAAGTGCCATTTGTCTCTCAGTCTTCCATCCCCACAAAGCAGTGATATCCCTTGAAATTAATGCTTGGCAACTTGGGAGATGTGTGAAAAATACTGAAGAAAAGCACTTCTTACAGGTGCAATCAGTCATGATGGTTTCATGCAACACAACCCAACAACAACTTTCAAACCAGATCTCCCTCTATAATAGCTACCTAGTTACCACTATGCTCTTCTTTTGTGTGCTTTTCTTATCCTTCAAATCTCCCACCACAATTTTCATCTGCTATTATTAGCAGTGCTGGCACAGCCCTGTGCCAAACAACTCCCTCTTGCCATGGGAGATCCTCCCCTCAAAGATCCACTACCCAGTTGCTTTGGAGGGACAGATATTAAGTAGAAGTGTGGCTAAACCACACACAAAGAATCCCAGCACCTTGGGGATCTCCTAGTAGAACATATTTCAACAAGGCTGTGCTGCATCTCAAAAGTACTTTAAACACAAGTGACTTTCCATAACTGCAATGTCTTGCCTAAGTTGAATTCTCTGCATGAGACACATCAGCACCTCTTAATATGAATTAGAAGCTTTACATGACATCAGAAATCACACTTTCTAAATTCAGAATGTGTTCTGACTGAAGGTGGCATAAAATAAATCATAAATCTGAAGTAACTTCATTGCTATAATTATTCTAGGTTCAAGGCAATGTAATAGGGAATAAAATACATTCCACCAAGAACTGTTCTCACTTTAACACCACCTTTTAAAGAATTTTAATTAATGCAACTTAAAGAGGAAGATGGGACAAGAATGTGGAAACAAGTCACTTTCAAATTAGTGTATTTGTAATGGCTTCCTATGAAGCAGCTTGCAAGTAATGCAACCACTCATCCAGACCAAGGTTATTTTTCTAATTTTAGCTAATGTTGATTTAAATACCATTTTAGTGACAGTGAAAGAAAATTAGCACTTGATTCATCTTTATTGTGATTAATTATTCCAGTATTTTTTAAGTTTGTTGTGTTAGAGTCTAGTATCACTTACATTTATTTTCCACTACTTTAATTTCATTAGCCCCAAAGGAATTATTCCAGATATTTTCCAGAATAACTTGAAACATAGGCCCTATGTAATTTTAAAAAAATCATTAAAAAGTGCTGTATTGGTTTTTCTGTGGCCAGGTTTTGGTAGCAGGGGGGGGGGGGCTGAAGGGAGAGGCTTCTTCGAGAAGCTGCTGGAAGTTTCCCCCATGTCCAGGCTGGGCCCGCTGCTGACCAAGGCCGGGCCAATCAGTAGTTGGCAGAACGCCTCTGTGATAACATATTTAAGAAGGAAGAAAAAAAAAAAGTAGTTGGAAATGAAGATGGCTGCTGGAGAGGAGCAGGGTGAGAGCTTGTAAGCAACAACGTCAGTGCAGAAGGAGGGGGAGGAGATGCTCCTGGCGCCGGAGCTGAGATCCAGCTGCAGCCCATGGGGAAGACCATGGTGAAGCAGTGACCCCCTGCAGCCCATGGAGGACCACAGGAGTG
>VXBA01005749.1:180657-243856 GCA_013399895.1 Serilophus lunatus | reverse complement strand
CCTCCCCCCCACCTCGCCTTTTTCCCTTGACCGCTGCGGGAGAATAGGTTGGATGTAAGAAGGAAAGGGACTGGGAGGTAAAAGGTGTCTTTTAGTGTCTCACTCTTAGCTCTGATCTTGTTAGTAATAAATTTAATTATTATTCCCACATAGAGTCTTGTTTTGCCTGTGACGGTGATTAAGAAAGAATCTACTGCAGTTGTTATCATGAATAGCGAAACCTCTCATTATATTCTCTCTCTCCTCTATAGCTGGGCATGGGGGAGTGAGAAGGTGGCTGTAGTGGGCCCCTGGCACTCAGCCCGGGTTAAACCACTACAAGTGCATAATACAAATGTTATTCACACATCCTTTTATTTAGTCTGAAAACAGGAAAAATTGACCAACTCCATGGAGCTGAACAGCATGCAAAGCATGATGACACACTACTAAAATGCAGGTCTAAATGGGTGATTTTAATATGATTAATCTTATCCTTTATTGGGTAAACGGTTGAACAACCAGTTCAAGAGAAGCCACCAGGACAAGTTAGGAGGTGGAGTTAAGTCTTGATCATCAACCCTGGAATTAAGTAATTTCATTAAAAACTTAAAAAAATAAAAACTTATATAATAAAAAAAATGTAAACAAGGACTGAGCATAGAGAGTGCTTTGAGACATGCTTGATTCTGCAGCCTGCATTTACAGATCTGAGACATATCAGCTACTGAGCTAGGAACATCCTTCACCTCAGCAAAGGTGCTAAGATAAGCCTCCACAAGTAAGAATTGTTTTCTCAGGAGTGAGTAACTCTTTTCTTAGAAGTAAGCCTCAAGATGTACATATGGCAGCATTACCTAAGTAACATTCTAGAATGAGTCTAAATTTGCAAGGTGCCCACAGCAAGGGATATGCAGAAAGCATCTGTGTTTCAATAATACTTCCTTAATAGTTAGAATTATCAGCAATAACAAAAAAGGAAAAACAATGTTCTCTCATGGGTATAACTTATCATACCTCTTGATAATATATTGCATCCAGACTTTACTAAATGTATATTCTATATGCAATCTGAACATCCCTATACCTTTCACTAATGAGTGATACCACATAAGAGCTCAGGAAACAAAGTATAATTAAGTCAGATGGGAAATACAAAGAGCTCAGTGGTCACAATACTCCAATGACTCATTTGAGACCATGAAACACACCTGACAGGTAAGACAAGAACACAGTGAGAACCTGGGCTGAACAGCAGGAATAGATTTTCTCAAAGAGTCAGAAATGTTCAGCCACACTTAAACATGACCAGCTATTAACAGAAATTATTGAAATATTTTTCTATTTCTGCAGCTAGAAGATATAAAGCACATTCTCTAAGGCTTGCAAAGTATTTGTACCTGACAGTGGACATATCTTAAAAAAAAAAAAAAAGATTTATGCTTCTACCAGCAGAATTCCTCTATGCAAGAGACATCTTAGCTAGCCCCTCTGGTAGGATATAGTTCCTTAGTGCCACAGAAACAGGAAAGGATTAGACCTTAAGAGTGCACAACGTCAGTATGCCTTTGAGTATGAATGTCTGGGATGTAGCAGTAATAGGTAATACAGAACTACTGCAATGCATAAACTAATTTGTTCCACTTCTCTGACAGAAAGTTTTCAAAAACACTGAACTTTTGTAGCTATTTAAAGTTCAGCCAATTCTTGGAAGTAATATTAAATTTCATCTAGCTCAGCACAGTGCCTTCACTGCGCCATGCTGTTTGAAGCAGATTTAATGGCATTGCTACAACAAATAGTTTGTCATAGAATAGCTTGAGTTGGATGGCCCCTTTAAGATCATCTAGTTCCACCCCCTTGCCATGGGCAAGGGACACTTCTTACTGGTCCAGGTTGCTCAGAGCCTCATCCAACCTGGCCTTGAACACTTCCACCAACAGGGCATCCACAACCTGTTCCCATGCCTCACCACACTCATTGTAAAGAATTCCTTCCTAATATCTAATCTAAACCTCTACCAGTTTGAAGCCATTTCCCCTTGTCCTGTCACTACATGCCCTGGTAAATAGACCCTCTCCATCTTTCTTGTAGGCTCCCTTCGGGTACTGGAAGGCTGCAATCAGGTCAACCTGAAGTCTTCTCCAGGTTGAAAAATCCCAATTCTCTCAGCCTTTCCTTGTAGAAGACGTGCTCCATCTAGGGGGCCCTAATATGGACTCCCTCCAACAGGTCAATGTCCTTCCTGTGCTGGGGACCCCAGAGCAGGATGTGGTGCTCCAGGTGAGGTCTCACAAGAGCAGAGTAGAGGGGCAGAGTCACCTCCTTCGACCTGCTGTACACTTCTTTTGATGCAGCCCAGGATACAAGTGGCTCTCTGGGCTGCAAGTGCACATCGTTGGCTCATGTCCAGCCTTGCATCCACCAGCATTCCCAAGTCCTTCTCAACAGGGCTGCTTTTGATCTGTTCATCTCCCAGCCTGGGTTAATACTGGAGTAGCACCTTGCCCTTGATCTTGTTAAACCTCATGAGATTAAAGTGGATCCACTTCTAAAGCATGTCCAGCTCCCTCTAGATGTTCTCCCATCCTTCAAGTGTGTCAAAAGCACCATTCAGTGTTCAGACCATCCTTCATGGGATATTAGAACATTCAGACCTTCTTTCACAGAACGTTAGAGTGACAGAATGTTCAGACCACCATTATAGAATGTTAGAGTGCTTTATCTTTTTTTTTTTTTTCTGGTGTGACCTCTATTTATTCAACACAGGCTTATTTCTGTGAGTGGATTTCTCTGGAAATCAATTGCACGTCAAACAGAGCTCTTACACACATCATTAACAACACAGGGCTAGATATGCTGCATGAGGAAAGAAGCAAATTTATTGAACTACAGTAACAAAAAACCAAAACAAAACAGTTTACCTCTTCGGTCATTTTAACAGCTATCTTTGCTGAAGTCTTATTAATTCACACCCCGTAATTCTTTTATTTTTGTTAATCCTCCTACTGTTGTAAAGAGTTTTAGAATTCAATACAGTATCAGATTGTTAATGTATCTCTTTTTTCACTGTTTTCAATACGCCTTACCTGTGAGATGCTTCAGAAGATGTTTTCACCAGCAGATTCCATTAGTATTGACTGTTGCCCGCATCAAATGTTTAATGTGCACTGTCAGATTTAATCATGCGTTTGCTTGAACAAGATCCATTATTGCCTTTGCTTGTATTGCAGAGACAACTTTGTAAGGTTTTTCACTTCACAGATTATTGAATCTTTTTGTGATGAACTGTGCTGTTTGTAGCCTAATAACTATAAGCTTTTAATTATTAAAAATCTTGGAAAATCCTGAATGGTACAAGAGAAAGGCTTTTCAGTCAGCACTTTGGACTCTAACTTGCTCCAGCATCTCTTGCCTGCCCTGTGGAATAAATCTGAATACACAACGGATGGAAGCATCAATGATTGTCTGTGTACTACATACATTACAGAGAAACAGAGAACCTTGGAGCACCAGCTCAACCAGTTTTGGCTTAGGCAATGTAGTGTGACAAATTTACACGTGGATATTTACTTTAAACATTTTCTGGACAAATTTACCTCTGTTGAGCTCCATCATCGGTATGTTTAAGTGCTTGTTAAGATTGCATGTAGCCCTCTGGTGATTGTGTTGATGGATGATAGCTTTCTGCTGTGGGAAGAGATTGAGCGCCTAGGGCTGATTCTTTCACATGTGTTAACTTTATTTTTTTTACCATGAAGTTTTGTTCATATGCCAGTATCTTAGCAACAGCAGACAGTCTGATTCAACTAAGTTCACTGTTTCCTTCCTGGGAAATTAATACAATGATGACATCCCAGTTTAACCTTCTATTCTACTGCCTTTTGAGGTATGGAATGTCAAATTATTTAGCACTGTGCACTACAAAGCAACAGCTCTGGGAGCAATCAGCCCAGAACGGGTCTGAATAATGTTGTTGTGATAGAGACAGCAACCATTAAACTAGAAATATAGCACCAGAAACACATAGCTCTTTGCCAGACTGGTAAGTTTGCAACTTAAGGGGTTTAGTGTCCTCAAATTAGGGACCAACAATAACAAGGTAACATGAAACTTTATTAAATGCATCTCAGTATCTTACAATGCATCAGCAAGAAATTAAAAGATCCTAGAAATTATATACTACTTAGACTACAGAAGAAGAAACATAAACTTTCTGGGAGGTTTTACCTATACAGCAGTAGGATTGCAGTGGCATTTGGCAAAGTAATATTTTAATTGCTTGGAATAGAGCATTTATTTATATATATTTATTTTTTTATATATTTTTATATATACATAAAAATCTTTTATGCTTAAGCAAAGAATAGAAACTAAGCATATAGCTTGATTTCCTTCTAATACTGCTGGCTTATCCTTTAAGGTTATCTCTTAGGATATGGAAAGGCACTGATAAAGTTAAATGGAAGAATAGCATGACCTCTTTTCACCGATTGTTCCTAGATGTCAATCTAAATGTTTAGCATTAAAAAAACCCAAAACCTGAGTGGTATAGCTAGATGAGCTTGCCTTTAGAGTCCTGGTTTAAAAAAAAAGGTTAGATTCCTTTTGGGGAAATTTTCCCATTACCACCATGATGCTGGCAAACTGAGGAAGGGAAAAAGGTAACCAAACTAAGCTAAGGACAGAATTCTTCAGCAGGGGTGGGAGTGGAATTCTTCATTGTCTTTGGGCTTGAGAGCTAATGGCTTATGATAGCAGGCAGATTCTTGCCTTAGGAATGTGCAGGGAAGGAGTGGATTTTGTCTGCCTTTTTTCCCCCCTCTCCTTTTTTTGGGACAATAGAAGGACTCTGTGGGGGAACAGCTCAATTCACTGGAGTTTTCTTCGGCTGAAATCCTGGAAAAGGACCCACCTCTGGTGATGTTCTCTCATGACTGCTGCTCCCCCAGGACCACCTCTTGCTGCTGCCTCTGCATTGCCCAGCCCAGCTCCTGTGTCCAGGTGGACCTGGCAGCAGCCCCAGAGAAAGAGAGAGAGGAGAGCCCTTTCTATACCAGCTGTAGCTCAGAGCCAGCCTGTCTACCTTTCCCCATCTCCGACTGTTCCTCTCTCAGACAAGTGACTCGCCTACCTCAGCAGCAAAACCGAGGGAACACCTCCCAGCATGTTTGTGGTGAGCCTGCAGGACCCGCCTGTTTCCCCACATCTGTGGCCACACCAAGGACAAATACACGAAGGGGGCCTCGGGGGAGGGGAAGAGTTTGTTGAGGTGATTTTTCTTGTTATTGTTGTGTTACTCTTTGTTCCTTTTTTTTAAATTTCATATATATATAAAAACATATCTATATACTTTTTTTTTTCACAGAATCACAGAATTAACTAGGTTGGAAAAGACATTTGAGATCATTAAGTCCGACCTATTACCTAACACCATCTTATCAACTAAACCATGGCACTAACTGCCTCATCTAGTCTCTCTTTAAAGACTTCCAGAGGCAGTGACTACACCATCTCCGTGAGCAGCCCATTCCAATGGCCAATCACTCTCTGTGAAAATTTTTTTCCTAACATCCAGCCTAAACTTTCCCTGATGCATCTTGAGACTGTGTCCTCTCTTTCTGTTATTGGTTACCTGGGAGAAGAGACCAACCTCCCCACGTGGCTATAACCTCCTTTCAGGCAGTTGTTGAGAGCAATAAGGTCTCCCCTGAGCTTCCTCCAGGCTAAACAACCCCAGCTCCCTCAGCTGCTCTTCATAGAGCTTGTGCTCCAGTCCCTTCACCACCCTCATTGCCCTTCTCTGGACCCATTCGAGCATTGCAATATCCTTTTTCTACATTTTTTGACTGAAAGCCTTTTGATTCAAAGGGTATAGTAAAGTGGAGATGGAGTTTTTCTTTCTACTCCGAGAAGATTCTCATCTTCCCTGGAAGGTATTGTTCTAACCTGGGACACCCCGACTTCTTTGTCATCAGTATCCAAATGTTCAAGTTTATTCTGCAAGGTATGCACTGAGAGCACAGTTCTCCAGCCCCTATTTACAAGTTGTAAGGAAGAAAGCTGAACAATACCTTTGGATGGCGCTCTCTCATGTACAGATGTACCACCCAGGTATTGATTCCAGGCTGAGAGGTTCTTTTTCAAGCAGAAATATGGTGTATAATGCACTTTGAACAGCACTGTCAGCCTGCCTCCATCTTGTGTTGTTCAGATTTTCTAGATAAATCTAGAGCTTGGACCCACGTATTTGTACTCTGTTCTAACACAGCCTAACATTTTTGTGCAACCTTGAACAACGCTACATGTCTCTGATGTTAATGCAAGAAGGCTGGCTGAAGGCTTGCTGAGTATGTCCTAGCTGACCACAGCAAACTTGTATGGGAACTTGAGCCACATCAGCCACATAAAAACTAGGCTCTCTCCTTCTGAAACTATGACACACATTTCACGCCTCCCTGGCTGTTAATTTGCTTCAAAACTCAGCATTTGCACACTGTGATTGAAGAGCAATCACAAGAGGCTTTCCTAGTGAACTGGGAATATTTTAAAATTGGAATTTTGAATTAAATTTATTCATGGTCATCCTGAGACTACACACTGAATAAAAGATTAGCATAAGATGCAGAGGTTTAAGAGGGGTATTTGTGTAAAGATTTTTACTTTCAAAGAAGTGTCTTGCTCATTCTCCACTTCTTGCAAGAAAACAGGAAGCAAGAGATGGATTGGATTCAGTGTGCTTGAGACTCTCTAAGTGCCTTGGAAGATATTTATTTTATTCCAGAGAAAGACTGTAATGAAAAGAAAATTAGCCAAATTTTTTTTGCAGTTATTCTGAAAAGTCAGATTAGCATGGGCCAATACAGAAAATAACTAAGGCAATAGTAAAATAAGGAATACATTTTTATGAGAAAAAAAATTAGATATACTTTTCAAGCTTTCTAATGTCAAAATACATGCATTAGTCAACAGTATTTTCTCTGACTAGCCAAGAAAAATTGTTTAAGGCATCAAATTTTAGTCTCTCAAAAAAAATACTCTTACTGCCCACAAGAATATTAATAATAAAAATTCATATTTCTATTCTAGCATTTTTTGTGAGGATCATAACCACAGTCTGCAGTGTTCAAACAAAATATAATTGTTTTGGAACAATTTTTCGATTAATACCTAAAGATACTTTGAAAAAACAGCCACTTGACTGATGTAATCATTACATGTAGTTCTATTCTGCTTGACAGAATATTTTACTTGAATACATAAATATACTTTTTTATGAGCATGAGAACATTATCTCATGTCTAAAAGTAAATTCTCTGCTTCTATAAGGAATGAGAGCCTGAATGAGTGTCACTCCTGTCCTTAGCCTACTACATCCAAGTGTTATGAAATAATGGGTTCACATTCAAAAAATTAAAAAAGGAAGGCAGCCAACAGGTTGCCTCTTTTTGAGGCAAAGGAAAAACAAACAAGAACCCCATTGTTTACAGATATTTCACTGAAGTGAAGCTACCATGATATCTGCAGTTTTCTTTTAGAAATGGGGCACAAGACACTGCCTACATAATACTAGTAAAAACCCAAAGGACACCATTCTAAACTGAGTTCCATGATTACACAAACATAACAATACTATACACTCAGAAAGACAGCATTTTTAACAGAGTGGATGTTACTTAGGAATGTTAACCTAGGTAAAGGTTGGACTTGATGATCTCCATGGTCTTTTACAACCTTATTAATTCTGTGTGTCTCAGTAAAAGGTTTGTTGCAACTTCTAAGGATAATTACAGAAAAAAGGTTTCCCATAAATACTTGAGAACAGCACCCACTGCTACTTTACACTCAACATCCTTCAGCTAACATTATCCTCTCTTCCCACTGCTTCTTTTCATCTGCCTAGTTGAACATCTAGGAGAGTACTAAAAGGAGAAAACAGCAATTTTTTTCTTTTAGTTATATCTTGCTGGGTAGTCTTTAAATCTCACTTGTAATATCCTGATTTTCCTAAATAAAGCCACAAAAATATCATTAAAGCTCCATATTTTAAGTATTCTAATCAGGAGTATATTAGAAAAACAGTTAGAGAGGAACATTTTTTATCACCTTTGGAAGAAATGGCAGTCCACTCAGGAAGACTAAAAGATTATTTTGAGGTTATATAGGGAGAAAATTAGAAGGGCCAAAACCTAACTAGAACTGAATCTATTAAGCCAGTAAAAGACAATAAAAAATGTTTTTACAAATACATCATCAACAAAAAGAGGACTAAGGAGAATCTCCATCCTTTATTGTATGCAGGGGGAAACACAAAAGATGAGGAAGACTGAGGTACTTAGTGCCTTCTTTGCCTCAGCCTTTAGTAGTAAAAGACCAGGGTACCTAGATACCTGAGCTTGGAAACAGAGGCAGGGAGCAGAATGAAGCCCTCAAAACCTAAGAGAAAATGGTCAGTGATCTGCTACATTGTTTAGACACACACAGGTCTATGACAGGTGGGACAAGTGGGGTCCACACAAGGGTACCGAAGGAGCTGGCAAAAGTGCTCATCGGGGCAATTTCAGCAATTTTTCAGCACTCCTGCCTCATGGGGGATATCCCAGGCGACTGGAAGTTGGTAAATATGGTGCCCATCTCCAGGGTACTACAGGCCTGTCAGCTCAAAATCAGTGCTAAGGAAGGTCATGGAGCAGATCATCTTGAGGGCCACCACATGATGCATGCAAGGCAATCAGGGGATCAGGTCCAGCCAGCATGAGTTCATGAAAGGCAGGTCCTGCTTGACCAGCCTGATTTTCTGTGACCAAGAGACCTTCTTAGTGGATGAGGCAAACGCTGTGGGTGTTGTCTACTTGGACTTCAGTAGAGCCTTTCACACAGCATTCCCTTGGAGAGATTTGCTGCACATGGCTTAGACAGGCGCACTGTTCACTGATAAAAAACTGGATGGCTGAGCTCAGAGGATGGTGGTGGGTGGTGTTGGTGGCCTGTCACTAGTGGTGTTTCTAGAGTCAGAATTGGGGCCTGTTTAATATCTTTATTGATGACTTGGATGAGGGGACAGAACAAGAGAAAATGGCTTTAAGGTGCACCAGGGAAGGTTTAGATCAGATATTATGAAAAATTTCTTTACTGCAAGGGTTGTCATGCATTGGAACAAGCTGTCCAGGGAAGTGATGGAATCACCATCTCTGGAGTGTTCGAAACACGTGTGGTTGTGACACTTGGGGACATGGTTTACTGCTGAACATGGTGGTGCTGAGTTAATGTTCGGACTCCTTAGAGGTCTTTTCCAATCTTAATGATTCTGTGACTTTATGATTCTGTAATTCTGCAAATGTTTCATACAGGACAAAAACTAGCATTATTATTAATAACATGGTAAACCAGTGACAATTAAGGGAGCATAGAAGTTGAAAACCAAGATACAAGTGTGGCAGAAAGGGAAATGCCAAAAGTAACTAATTACCATGGGTTTCTAAAAGAGGAAAAGGTAGGAGTTCAAAAAGCCACAAAGCCTACAGCTCCAGGGATACCAGACCTGTAACAGACATGCTGAGAGCAGCACAGCACTGAACCAACATCGCTCTCTCCACACCTTTCTCTTCTTGGCTATCCATGACACTGAACACCTCAGCCTCAACCTCAAGCTGTCATTAGGGTTAGGGTTCAGAGAACCAAAAAGCCTATGGCTCTAGGGACACTAGGCCTGCAAAAGGCATGCCAAGGGGAGCATGGCACTGCACCAATGTCAATTTTGAGGGCTGTGGCTAGGAGTGCTTGACCAGGCCAGACTTTAAGATTTCTTTCTTGCATTGTCTATGGGAAGACCTGGGGTTTACTACTTCCTTTTGAAGTAAGCATCTGTAGTGGGTTAGGAAGCAGTTTTGTCTTGGGGGAAGAGGGAGTTACCTTTTAAACTTGTTTTTTTATTTTTATTCTGAGAAGGGGAGCAAGTCAAGGACAGCGAGGCCCCCAGTACCTGGCGCTGTGCGGAGACAGCTTTGTGCTCCTGTACCCGGGCTCATTCCCACGGCGTGGAGTTTTCACCGGGCCATGGCTCGCTCTCACGGCACCGGGTTCTCCTCCCATGCTGTGCAGCATGGCCCATCCCGGCCCTGTGTGGCAGAGTCAGGGCGAGACACCTGATCTCAGCTCTAGGCTGTAGTGCCAGACCCTCTCACATGGGCGAGCGTGTTCCGGGGGTGGGAGTGTGGACTCCCGTCCCCGTGCATCTGCTTCTCCTTGCCGGGCCAGCGGCGGCTTGAGGGCAGCGCCGCCAAACTTGGTTCTGGCAGGGCGGTGGCCGCCACTTCTGCAGGACTCCTGCTCTATGCAGCAAGGGTGCTGCAGGCTGCCGGTGCCTGGCACACATGGCTCATGGCACGTGCCAGGCTGAAGCTGGGACGGCAGCAAGTGGCTGGCGGCGCCGGTGGCGCAGGAACGGGCCGCAGGCCAGCAGCCAGTGCACCCCCTCACTCCGTGCTGCCAGTGTGGCAGCTCAGAGAGCATACAGCTGTTTTCCCTGCCTGCCACAGTGGGCATGGGCAGTGGTGGCAGCCTCTCTCATGGCAGCCACAGTGAGGCATGGCCCCGTGGCGGCAGAGCACGTGTGGCTTGGTGCGTCCTGCTGCCATGGAGAGGTGCCCGAGAAGCAGCTGTGCAGGGACAGCCAGCAGGAACTGCGCTCATGCTGGCTGCTGTGGCCGGGGGTGTCACCCCATGGCTAGTGCTACGGCGCGGGGTGGCTCCAAAGCAACAGGAGTTGCGCCGCCACTGCTGCACTGTGGCAGCACCCACTGCACCCACTTGCCTGCAGCAGGTCCCTGCAGCGACAGCGGGTGCCCCCGCACTGGTGGTGCGCAGGCAGCAGGCAAGCAGTGAGGACAGCCCCTCCCATGGTGGCTGAAGCAGGTGGCACCCACGGTAGCCACTACAGCTGGCCCTGCGGGTGGTGCCTCCAGCCCATGGCCCCTCCCAGGGGTCCCTGCAGGTGGCGGGTGCCTTGCAGCCAGTGCCATTGGTACCCCCAGACCACGAGGGCCCGGTGCATGTGGCATTTTTGGTGGGAAACGCCATATTGGCCTTGTGGCAAGATCTCTGAGGGAGGGACAGAGCCCGCACCACTGCCCAATAGGAAGGCAACGTGCCCAGAAGGGCTGCCCCGAGTAAACATGAGATCGGCAGCCCATAAAAGCCAGAGACATGGAAGCTCGGCCCCTTTCCCGGCCTCCTCGTCGTCGNGACATGGAAGCTCGGCCCCTTTCCCGGCCTCATCGTCGTCGGGAGAGGATCAGCTGCTGCTCCTTCTGGTCCCTTCTGGTTCCCTGACCCCACGGCATCATCGGGGCTCAAACAGTGACAGCAGGAGACCACCTGGTGCAAACACAAGTGTAGTATCTTCCCCTTGGGTTTCCCCAGGGGGTCCTTTTCACTGTCCCTCTTTTTCAGAGACTTGTAAACTGGGACCAACACCATCTCTGAGGCGGCTTTCCCTCCTTTTCCCTGATCCTCAGCCCACCGGCCAGCTTGGAGCAGCAGTTTGTTATTTTTCTTTTTTTTTTTTTCATAATATTGTTGGGTCATTGTTTGTGTATTTGGTTAGTGCCTTAGTGGGGTTCCATTGCTTACAGAGCCCCTAGATAATAAAACTGTTTGCTGTTGTTTCCTATTAAGTCTCTCATCACTTTTATTGCCCCCTAGCGTCCAAACCAGGACACAATCCTCCGATATTCAAAGAGCACAGGCACTTTTATCGAAAGCATTCACACTCTTTCACAAAGGTATATTGGATATATCCTGTGCAATAGAAAGCACAGGAGGCACTTTACTTTGCTGGGTTTTCAGATGAATGAGTTCCCTGGCCCAGTTCTCCCCATGGCTTAATTTACATGGAGGTAGTGGAAATGCAGAGTTGGGGACAACTTGTTGTGAGGACAGCAGGTTTGAGCTTGTACTAAGCTAAATTGCTCAGGTGGGCAGTGCTACACAGGGGCACAAAACAGCTTTAACTGGCTCTGTTTCAAGAAGTGCTCCATGGATAGCTGTGCTGGTACAGCTAAGGGAAGAAAAGTGCCAGGCCAGAAATGAGCAGCCATGAGTGGAAACAGGAGCAGAAACTGCCTTCAGCTGTGATTGCCACCCAACTGCTGATGAACTGATAGCATTCAGTGTAATTTCTGAAGCTTTCTGCTGTTCTGGAAGCAAAAGAATATCTTGTCTTGTTCTGGGTGGATGGAAAATCTGTGAATAATTGTGACCACTCTGAGAGGTGCCTCTGTAAAACGGCATAGTGTTAAAATGAAGTTCTGCCTATCTGAGAAGATCTTACCATCACAACCCTTTCTGGAAGGCTCTGTTAGAATCCATCAGCAATTAAACCCCTCAGGCATTATATACTAGACTTTTAAAGACTCTGCGAAGCTGTAAAATACAATATTTCACTGCCTTGTACTTATATGTCATCTATTACTTTATAAATTGAATGGGCATTTCATACTAATGGGTATTTCCAATTCATATGTAAATGTTGCTCTAATTTAATAGCATTTTTACTCATGTCACAGACTCAAACTTCTGTGTGTAAGACCAGAAATGACTATCAGGTCATTTACTGTAATCTCTTTACGCTGGATCCCTAAATTTTACTCCACATTAAGCTAAGTAATTTATTTGATCTAAGTCTAGGTTATACTTGACAGCTGCCACAAAATCCCATAACATTCTGGCAGCTCAATGTCTTTCCCACCGTTTTATTGTCAGCACAGCAGTTTCCTTGCTGTCACCAGCAGATTTTTCTGTTTTCCCTGATTTTTGTAACACTCTCTCAGACTGCTCTGTACAGCCTCAATGCACTTCATCTGTGCCAGAGTACTGGGCATTTCCTAAGCTGAAATACATTGTGCTTCAGTCTCCACAGCCTTGGCGTTCAGTTATCAGTGAAATGACATTTAACTCCCAAGCTGTTTATAATTCAGACAAAAGGATTTCTCCAAAATTGACAAAGTTACAAATGCTTAAGTTTTTTTGCATCAAGCTCAAATATAAAAAAATCATCCCTCCTCATATTTCCTTTGGCTGCAGTCTTCTGCATACCCTATAGCTTAGCTTGTATCTACAGAGCCTCTTTTTGTGTATCACATAAGCTTTTACAGATAAGCTCTCTCTTCTAATCCTCTAAGGATTCCACATAAATTCACCCTTTTCCTTTCTAAACTTCTTAATTTCTTACTTATTCAGAAGATATTTCTACACTTGATTTCTTAAAGACTTCTTAATTTCCTTGGAGATTTTTTTCAGAATAGTTGTTAAGCGCTGCACCTAACTGGTGTATTAACAAATCTGTGCCTCAAAAAGGTAGCAAAATTCTACTCTTTCCCATTATCCTAAACAAGGTTTGACTGTACCCATAAGATGGCATAAGGTCTTGAAGGAGCACACTAAAATTTTGCAGTTAGATAGGTTGTGATCTAATTTTTAAGGACTGTGTCCACTAAAATTTGTTCCATTTTGTCTAACCGGTTTCATATCAGATCAAGCAAAAGGTGCCTGTATCAGAATTCCTCAGACCACTCCACAGGTCCTTCCAGGTCCCTTCCCACTCCTTGACTCCTGAGCTCACAGGACCTGACCGCAGCTGTTCTTCTGCTAATGCAGGCTTGGACCACGCTCCTTCTTTCCGAAGTCTCATCATAGTCAGCTCTCTTTCTGTAACACATTGCATTTGTCTTTTATCTTGGACGCCTTCTCTTGGATCGAGCTCTTCCGTTTTCCCTTAGGTCTTCTCCTGAATCACAGGTATTGCATTTTATAATCTAGGCATTGTCACTAAGCCAGAAGCAAACCCTGGTACAGAGCCAGACTTGTGGTAAGCAGCATTCCTTGCACGTAGCTTAGCACACTGAGAAACTCATGGGTGTGGTTAGGCAGGAGGGCAAAGCAATCTCTCCTGGCAATCAGTGAGGAGCTTTGCTGCATCGCTGCTGGCTGAACATCTCAGTATCAGAGCGAAGCAGACCTGGAGCAAACCAGGAGACAGGCTTTGCACAGCTCACGAACGCCCATGACAGCTTTAGTTCTGGCAGCGGGACTTGCTGCAAGATCCAGGAGCTGGATCCTGTCCTGGTGAGGACAATGCAATGAAGTTCTTCCTCAAGTTGAGGTGGAACTTTCTGTGGTTTAGTTTATGGCCATTGCTCCTCAGTGGTGTCACTGGGCACCACTGAAAAGAGTCTGGCATTATCCTCTTGACACCTGCTTTTGAGATATTTATATGCATTCATGAGATTCTTTCTCAGTCTTCTCCAGACTAAACAGGTCCAACTCCTGCAGTTTCTCCTCACAAGAGATGCTCTAGTTCCTTAATCATCTTTGTAGCTTTCCATTGAACCCTCTCAGTAGCAGCACGTTGTCTTTCTTGAACTGTAGAGCCCAGAACTGAATACAAGACTCCAGATGTGACCTCACTAGGATCCACCTTTCTCAATCTGCTGGCAACATTCTTCGTGACACACCCAGGATACCATTGGCCCTCCAGCCCGCAAGGACACGCTGCTGGCTCATGGTCAACTCATCATCCACCAAGACTTCCAGGTCCTTCTCCACAAAACTGCTCTCTAGTAGGTCATTAGGTTTCTCTCTGCCCAATTTTCCAGCCTATCAAATTTCCACTGAATAACAGTACAACTTCCAGGTGTATTTGGATCCATTTCTTCTCCACAAAGTAAAAGGAAGCATCCAATGGCCAAAGAGCACACTGCTACAGGAAAGAAACCTTTGAGAAAAGATGTACTCAGAGACATTCATAATTTTTGCCCTGTTTAGTTCACCTTCATACCACACACAATTTGTAGCATTCTGTTTTTATTTTACATACGTGTTTCTGTACAACCCTCCCAACGTTCTCAGCCCTGCACTCAATCAGGATTTAAGAAAGAGCCAGCTATAACTGGGATTGCTGTTGTGAACAGGATCGAGTGAAGTGGTGTTACAAGCAAAATCACAGGAAAGAACAGAAAATATAGGGAGAAAAGAGAGAGAAAGGAGGAAGAACCTGATTGCACAAACCTACTATTCATAGCTGCCCATTCACACACACACTTGCACCCATCAAATGCTCTATGCAAGGGAAAGCTACCCCACACTACGAAAGACCTTGTATGGACTCTCTCACAGACTACCTTCCCAATACTCACAGGGAAATACAGTGGCTGCAGCTGGTGCTCGCACCTTCACAGCAGGTTCCCCTCTGGTCCCATCCAACAGCCATCTGCTTTTGCTTGGCCTCTCAGGAGCACAGACACAGCAGATCTTTTTCATGTGCTGCAGATCAGACTCAGCTCTCACCCTGAGGGGCTTTCCTGTCTTTTTCACACACTGCAGCTGCAAACACAAAAACCGAGCACTCAAGAAGGTTGCCTGTGAATGGCTTCATAAACCATCAGGGTTAGGTAGGAGTCACAGAGAAACAACCAGCAACACAGCACTTCTGTGGCTGCTGACAATCTCTGTTAACTGGCTCATGTGGCTGGAGCTGTGGAAGATGTGGGCATTGGCTGCTTTTTCAAGTCAGCAATGATGTTGGCAAAGCAGCCATGGCAATACACTGCATTGTAAAGTGCTGCTGACAAAAAACTGCTAGTCTGGACAAGAATGGGAGCTCACTAGTTTATACCTTCTTGCCACAGTCTCTACAAGTCAGAGACACCAAACATCCTGTGCTCTGGCATTCTCCTCCGGCACATATAGCATCAATAAGAGTTTTGCGTAGGCATTGGCTCTCTCCTTTCCAGCACGGACTTCTCTGAAAATGGCCAGAGGTTACCAGTAGCTACATAGATATCCTCACTGTGCTTCCCGTGGATCCACACCTGCTTCTCTGGACACCTTTTAGAGCTTTTCCTTATCAGCAAGTGGCCTGTTCATTTGTCAACCTACTGAACTCAAAGTACAATTCATCTGACAAAGCCACCACCATTCATCACATGAATATTGCAGTGAACAGAAGAAGCATCTCCCTTGGTACGTTCAGGAAGGGAACCAGAGTGCAGTATCACATCACCACTCTGCCACGCAAAGCCTCTGCTAGATGAGCCGAACAGAAAGCGGCGTATTTCACTCCCACCGCATTGCAACCCATCTGAGAAACTCTGCCAAGCCATTCCACTGTGACAGTTTCTTTGGGAAGCTAAAGGGGTACATTACTTTCAGGATATCAGAATCTTGCTCAAGTCCTCAAGGCTGCCTTTAAATAAAGGTGGCTCCTAGGATGTCTGCTGATACAGATCCAAGAGGAACGTATGTAACATCAACTCCGCACCCTGAGCTTTAATCCATGTTGTAGCAACTTTTTTTCAACCAGTTAAGGATCACTTCAGTATTAGATATGATATTTTTCTGCCAAAAACACAAATAAGCTTAAATACCTGGTTTGTTCCAGACAAAACTTTTTTTTTTTCAAATATATCAAATCATCTGGCCCACAATTAGCTAGTGTCCAAAAGAATACTTTTATATTTTCAAAAGGGACACTTGAATTGGATTTTTAATTTGTCCCTCACGTAAAAAGATAAATCTCCTTTTGCTAAGAATGGAGATACCTTTTTCCCAAGTTGATTTCATTTTATGCTGACATCATAGTCTCTGGAAACCCATCTTACAGTTTGAAGCAATTAAGAAACCTTGCATAAACTCTGCTTATACCATCTGCCAGGAGCACTTTGCAAAGATCTTTGTGGTGTTTTGGAGCCCATGTGAAGTCAACAGCACCCTGGATAAACATGAGAAACGTGATCTACGAATCTTGGGAAAGCAGCATGGGAGATGCCAGACTGAGACCTTTAAAAATTATATTGGTAATTACAGGATAAGTTTGTTATGAAGAAACAGGACACCAGCATATTGTTTATTGGTTGTGTGATTGCATTCAGTAATGAACAGTTTATTCTGAAACAAGGCACAGATGGTACATACAGTATCACGGAAATAAGGAGGCCTCTGTGCACTGTCCTCTTCACAGCTTACATTACTGTTAATATTTTCTGTCTACATTTATGCAGTCATAAAAATGAAAGCACCAAGTAATAAATACATTCATTTTATATACTTCTGTAAGGTCTTTGCAAACTGCAGTGGTACAAAAAGCCTAGTATTTTACATTTTTTCCATTAAGAAACCAGTTCATAAAGTAGCAGGTTTTCTTCCTTCTCCTGAGTTTTCTCTAATGTTAGTTTAAGATTCCAGTTTACTGACACACATAAACTGTTACTGATAGCATCAGGCAGCACAGCTGTTAACTATTTTGCCCAGTATTTTTTAAAAGGGGACACAAAAACTACACATGCTTGTAAAGTCTTGCATTTATAGCTCATTACTGACACAAGGCTACTCTAATACCAGCCCTGTATTGCTGCATAGCTTTCAACATTATTACTGCATGAAAGGCTGAACTGTGAAATCAATATTAAGGAAAGTGAACTCTTCAGCTTTCAAGCCCCTTTTCTGACAGAGAAGCAACTGCATAGAAAAATAAAACTCAACCGCTCATACCATAAAGAAAAAGGGGAGGTGAAAAACATGAACATTCTAGTTGGTGCCTAATAGCACATAAAGTTCAATCACAGCATAGCTAAGAGTAAAATCCAACTCTTCTGAATCTCATTTCAAAGGGAATGTTATCTTGTTCTAAGATCCTTTCTTTAATTTTCACTACCTGAACATACACTTCTGACAGGAGTGTGCCCTGCAGGACACTTGGTATGTAGATTCCATTAAAATGGAAACGTGGAGGAGATGATATGGCAACTTCAGTTTGCAAGGCCAATCTTAATTTTAGTCTTTCCCAGTTTTTCACATTCTTGGTTATATAAGTTTAACAGTTTAAAAAAATAAAAGATAAGATCCTAGGAAAATAGTTATAATGCACGCCCCCTAGTAATTACTTCTTTGCAGAGTCACTGCCAAGGTCTCTTTCTACAACCCATGTATCAACAGACAAGAATATTGCTTGACTATAAAGTATGTCATTAATTCAAAGAATGCTGAATCAACTTAATTCTTTTGTTTCTAACTTACTCAAAACTGCTAGAAAGAATTAGGAACGAGGGCAGAAATCAGGCTCTTCCTAACTCCCACCCCAGATGTCCATCCTGGCTATAAACAGGCAGTTTCACACTCCTCCAAACCAACTGAGGTGCAAAGAAAAAGTATAAATTAAAACAGCTAGGCCTTTAGCACATCCCTTGGCTGAGGACGCAGTTGGATTTGCTTTATTTTACTGAATGAGAGGAATCCTTAACTTTGTAGCCCTTTCCTTTCCCAACGGGTCTGAGAGTCCCAAACTTCCCAAACCACTATGACAAAACCAAGAGATGCTCGGCACCGATGCTAGGCACCGCTTACATCACATCTCCAGAAATTTAGCGGCAATTTATGCCAACAGCGATTTCCAGCTGAAAACTCCTTTCCAGGGTGCCATGCGGGCTGGGCGGGGACAGCACCCTCGGCTCCGCCGCTGCGGGCTCCCGGCACACCTGCTGCCTACGAGGGGGAAAAAAAAAATCACTACCAAACCACAACAGTTCAGGAGAAACAGCGGGCGAAAGACAGCGTGCGCTGCCAGGGATGTCCGCAGCAGGTAAGGGAGGGATGCCCGGGCTCCCGCCGGGACACCAGCGGCTCCCGCCCGCGGGACACCGGGACATGCTCAATGCGAGCGGCGGGCTCCGCCTCCGCCTGACCCGGATACAGACGGCGCTGCCCCGCCGCCGGTGAGCGTGNCCGCTCGGCATGGCCGTGTTCTGCCTGCTGGGGCTGGGCGTCCTCTACCACCTCTACTCCGGCTTCCTGGCCGGCCGCTTCGCCTTCTTCATGCTGAGCGAGCCGGCGGCCGCCGGGCCCGAGACGCCCCGCGGCTCCGCGCCCGCCGGCGCGGTGGACCTGCGGGAGCTGCTGGCCGTGTCCGTCCTGGCCGCCGCCAGGGGCGGGGAGGAGGTGAAGCGGGTCCGCGAGGGGAACGTCCTCAACGCCAAGGCGAAGGGGAAGACCCGGGAGGGGGCCGAGGAGCAGCTGACGACCGGCGACCTCCTGTCCAACCGCAGGATGTTCTACCTGCTGAAAGGCGCCTTCCCCGCGGTGCAGGTGGGTGCCCGGTACCCCCCGGCGCGGAGCCCCGGCGCTGGGCTGCTCGTCACCGGCGCCTCTCTGTTCTGGAACCGCCTGCGGGAAGCGCTGCCCCTCGTATTTCGCTTTTTCCTTCCTCTCCCGCTGAATTTGTGGCAGTGCCACCTCACGCTTGTTTGCCGTGGGTGTCGGGTTGCAGGGGAAGGAGTTGGTGCGTGTTGTAAGCGAAGCCACGCGAGGTGAAATAGTGTGAAATAATGCGGGCACGGAGGGGTGGGGGCCGAGTCTCGCCGTTGTGGGTTATGTGCTCTCTGGTTAAGGATACGGGCAATTTCACAGCGCAAATTCCGCGTATGGTTAAGGTGCTGAGATTGGGAATGCTGTTATTTTCGTAGGTGTCCTACCCGCTAGTTGTTCCTCCTGACTTCAGTTACAGGAGAGCCAGGAATGGGGAGAAGCGATTGAGAGTTTGAGATTTAGGAACACAGTCAACAATAACAGCGTGTTTAGCTCTCGTGACTGTGGGACGGCAGGTAAGCTGACAGGTGTTGCACGCTGTGGATCACTGCCTGCCTGGGAAAAATGAGTTTACTTTGCTTTCAGAGGTGTACCCAGCCCCGCCAAGCTCTCCTTTGCTTCTGAAATCTGGGTCTAATGCTTTAAGTCGGTCCCAAAGCAGAACTGTACTTTGAATCTTTTTGGGTTTGTTTGGCATTGTTTCTGTTTTTGCTTCCCTTAGTGGGATCTTCTGTCTCTTGGGGGTAAATACTTTAGCTTTTCAGTCATTTGAAATGGCTAGAAAACTCTAAATTTGGCTTTCAAATGTGGCGATTACATGCTTCTCCTGGACAGATTGAGAGAAAAAGCAGCTAAGTTTATTTTTCAAGTTTTTAGTTACTACACAGGTTACTGTGTGGTTTTTTGAAATATGCTTGATATGTGCCTGATCTTCCGTTACAGAAAGATTATGGAGATTCTGTTCTGAAGATTGCTGGATTGTCTGAACAAACCATCTTCACAGGCCCTATATAAAAAGAATAAAAAGTATTGGCCTGTTTTATTATTCAGTGTCCTTGTGGGACTGAGGTACATGTAATGGTAATGTTACAGCTTACCTGGGTCACAGCCTGAAACCTGTATGCTTTCTCCCCATTCACAGATGAAGGGACTTCATTAGTCTCAATATAAGAGTTGCTTTTAGAGAAGACAAAGGGCTCCAAGGAAGGATAGATATACTTCAAGAAAGCAATCTTGAAGATGCCAGGAGCAGGCTGTCCCTAAGTCCCGAAAGGTGAGCCAGCAGGGAAGCCAATCAGCTTGGCTGGGCAAGGAGCTTTAGCTGGAACTCAGGGGGAAAAAGGACAGTCAACTCAGCAAACATTTAAGGATGTTGTTAGGGTATGCAGAAAGAAAATTAGAGAGGTGAAAAAACCCCACAATTTTAGCTTAATCTGGTCACTTGAAAGAAGTATTTTTATAAATACATTAATAGCAAGACAAGGGGCAAGTAAAACTTCTTTATTAGAGATTATGGGGAATATAGTTACTAAAGATGAGGAAAAACCTGAGGTGCTTAACACCTGCTTTGCCTCAGTTTTCAACAATAAGACAGGTCATCCTCAGAACAACTGGCCCCCTGAGCTCATAGATAGGGATGGGGAGCTGAATAGTCCCTCTGTAACAGAGGAGGAAGCGGGGAGTGACCTGCTGAGACACTTGGATCCTCACAAGTCTATGGGACCAGATGGGATCCATCCTAGGGTGATGAGGGAGCTGGCAGAAGAACTCATGAAGCCACTCACCACCATTTATCACCAGTCCTGGCTCACTGGAGAAGTCCCAGATGACGGAAATTGGCCAATGTGATAGCCATCCATAAGAAAAGCCAGTAGGATGACCCAGGAAACTACAGTCCTGTACAGAGCCCTGACATCAGTGTCTGGCAAAGTTATGAAATCATCCTCAGTGCAATCACAAGGCACATACAGGATGGCTGAAGGATCAGACCCAGCCAGCATAGATTTAGTAAGGGCAAGTCCTACCTAACCAACCTGCTCTCCCTTTATGACGAGGTGACCCACCTGTTGGATGAGGGGAAGGCTGTGGATGTGTCTACCTGGACTTCAGCACAGCCTTCGACACTGCCCCCATAGCGCTCTCCTGGAAAAGCTGGCAGCCCACGGCTTGGACAGGTGTTCTTCACTGGGTTAAGAACTGGATGAGTGGCCGAGCCCAGAGAGTTGTGAATGGTGTCAAATCCAGTGGTGGCCAGTCGCTGCTGGTGTCCCCTAGGGATCAGTGTTGGGCCCAGTCCTGTTCAATGACTTTATTGATGATCTGGATTAGGGGTATTGAGTCTACCATTAGCACGTTTGCAGATGACGCCAAGTTGGGGTACAGTGTCGATCTGCTGGAGGGTAGGAGGACTCTGCAGAGGGACCTGGCCAGGGTGGATAGATGGGCAGAGTCCAACAGCATGAGGTTCAACAAGACCAGGTGCCAGGTCCTACACTTTGGCCACAACACTGCATGCAGTGCTACAGGCTGGGGACAGTGGCTGGAGAGCAGCCAGGCAGAAAGGGACCTGGGGGTACTGATTGGCAGCAGGATGTACATGACCCAGCAGTATGCCCAGGTAGGCAAGGAGGCCAATGGCATCCTGGCCTGCATCAGGAATAGTGTGGCCAGCAGGACCAGGGAAGTCATTCTTCCTCTGTACTCAGCACTGGTTACTCCACACCTTGAGTACTGTGTCCAGTTCTGGGCCCCTCAGTTTGAGAAGGATGTTGAGGTGCTGCAGAATGTCCAAAGACAGGCAACAAGGCTGGTGAAGGGATTGGAGCGTAAATCCTACAAGGAAAGGCTGAGGGAGCTGGATTTGCTGAGAGAAGAGGAGGGTCAGGAAAGACCTTATCACTCTCTACAACTACCTGAAAGGAGGTTGTAGCCACATGTAGGTCAATCTCTTCTCCCAGGCAACCAGCAGTAGGACAAGAGGGCACAGTCTTAAGCTGCACCACAGGGGGTTTAGATTAGACTTTAGGAAGAAGTTCTTTACTGAGAGAGTGTTTGGCCATTGGAATGGGCTGCCTAGGGAGGTGGTGGAGTCACTGTCCCTGGAGGTATTTAAGAAGAGGCTGGATGTGGCACTTAGTGCCACGATCTAGTTGACAAAGTGGTTTTAGGTCAAAGGTTGGACTCAGTGATCTCAACCTGGGCTCGAAGGTTTCAGTGATGTTCTGTGTCTGTGGTCATTCTTAGCAGTGACAGTCTGGCTTGCGTGTCTTTTTCTCAGGGGGTGTTATCTTTGAACTTTTAAAGAACTTCAATACTCCTTTTTATTTTTCTTAAGAGGACTCGTGCTGCTAGTCTTTAAGGGTAGATGGTACTCTCTAGAGTGTAGATGTGTTCTCAAAAGCAGTATGAAGCCAAAAGTGTGTGTGTACATCTGTGGAACTGGAAAATACCAGGCGCATGTGTTTTCCTTTTCCCTGTGCCTTCTTAGATTGACTGAACTTGAGCACGGAGGAAGAATGTGTTTGACAGATTTTTCAGGTAATCTGGAGTTCCTCAGTCCGGCAGATCAGCTCAGGGATGTTTAGTACTATGATGTGAGTAGTAACAACTTACGTAGTGTTTCAAAAATATTCACTGAGCTGTATATACTAATAAGACATTCTGTCTCTTAAAGTCTTTGATGAAGATGTATTCGTAAACATTTGCCCAAACCAAAATAAAAGCTTTCTTGACTATATACATACTATATGCAGTGCTCAGGTGTGAAGACAAGATACCATCTCAATCTGCAAATCCTTCCTGTGTAACTTCAGAACAACACATCTAAACTGCAGCTTTTTCATAACAGACCTGCTGCAATTTTTCTGTGAATACAAGGATTATAAAAGATTTTCAGAGGCAGTATAAAATTGTTTCTTGTGAGAAGTATCTTACTTTATATCTGTAGCCTTATCCCCCTGTACATAGTGACATTCCAGAATAACAGACGTTGCTGAAGTCAAATAAATCCCCTTTTTTCTCCTTGCTAGAGAAGATGCTGCTAATAAAAGCTATCAAACGAAATCTGAAATAATTCCAAGAGAGAGGTTTCACAGAATACTGATTTTCTCAGATCATGGAGTCGTTGAGCCTAATAGGGGTACTTCATTATATAAATTGGTGCCAAATGCTACAGCCAGGAAGAAAACAAACCAGCACTAAAGCTAGATGCTAAAATATGCCTGTAAAGCAAAAGAAATGGGTTTGTTCAGTCTAGAGAAGAGAAGTCTCCGTGAGAAGAGAAGTCTCCATTATAATGGCCTTTTGGTACCTGAAGGGGGCTACAAGAGAGGTGGAGAGGGACTTTCTACAAGGACATGTAGCAACAGGACAAGGGGAAATTAAACTCAAAGAAGGCAGATTTAGATTGGATATTAAGAAGAAATTCTTTACTGTGGGAGTAGTGAAGCACTGTAAGAGGTTGCCCAGAGAAGCTGTGGATGACCCCTCCCTGGAAGTTTTCAGAGCTCCTGGGATAAGGCTTTGAGCAACTTGGTGTTGTGGAAGGTATCCCTGCCCGTGGCAGGGGGAGTGGAATGAGATGAACTTGAAGATCCCTGCCAGCCTGAACCCTTCTATTATTTTATGATTTTCTAAGAATAACCATGTTTTTACGGTGTTTCAAAGTAACCAAGAGGAGAAGTCATTTGACTGAAATAAACTTGAGTCAGTGAGCAACCTTAGATTCCTTGTATTATGGAAATAATAAAACATAACAAAGGACATAAAAAGAGAAAGCAGGTAAACAGTCTGTCGGAAACAGATCTCTTAATGTGTGGTAATTAAGAAAAGATAGATGAGTTAGGCGTCAATCTTGCAGAAGCTGAAATAAATATAGAAAACGTCTTATAGTACTAGAAGCTGTGATTTACAAAAAACCCTTTCAGATTCTGAGGGGAAAAAAACCCCACACAGAAAATATTTTGCCTTTGTTCTTTCAAATAAGGGTATTGTCTCTACAGAGGAAGAGGAATTCCACTGCTTACATCACCTGCTCTGTTTACTATAAATAGATGTATTTGTGTCAGTTCAAGGCTTCTTAAAGCTGTGTTAGGTAAGACCAAAGAGGAGCAGATCAGTTCTGTTTTATCACTGTATAATAGATTGAGTGGTGTTGAGTGTTGGGTTTATATCCCTCAGAAATAGGCATGAGAAAGATAAGGGAGGAAAGGGCACATCACTTATTTCTAATTTGGGTATTACGCAGTGTTGTCTGATCACACTCAACATCCAGCAATGAGTATTTGCACACGTATTCCATGAAGCCTATCTGTACAGTTGATTTAAAAATGTACTTAATGCTAAAATATATGCATCAGTTTCTCTTTTCAACTGCAGTTACAGGCTTGAGGTGTTTACTGCTCCTGCACTTCCAGTGTGTAGTCTTCACCTATTTGTCATGCTGAGAATGAGTTAAAGCTCTGATCCAGGTGTAACAATCCCCTCTGCTCCTTTCCATGTTTTATTTATCTTGTTTATCTTTTCTGTTACTTCTCTGCTTTTGTAGTTGTTTCTGCATGCAGCCCTGTTTATTCCTTGTTCTAGCACTGTGATGATACAATAAGGACTGGCATGGGAAGTAGATGAGGAGATTAAGGATATGCTTGAGCCAGCCTTGCTACTGGGGGGAGAGTGGACTGAGGAGGTAGTCTTTCCAAATTCATTCAGACGCTGGCCAGAAACACTGGTATGTTTTGCTCAGAAGAAGTTCTGTGAATAAATGATCTCATGATACCAGGATTTCAGCAGCATTACTTGGTAAAAGATCTCTCTCAGCACCATGCCTCAGGATCTTAATTTTTCTAACACTGCTTTTCCAGGAACTTGATAACCGAATGATAGCCAAGGTAAAAATTTAAAATAGAGGTCATTTTGGAATACCCTGGTTCACTACCCATTATGTCCCATCTTCAGCGCATCTGATGGTCACAAAGGCCAGAGTGATTGACAGAGAACAATGTGTTCCTTAAACTTGTACTTTGATGTCATTATCTCTGTGCTCTCACTGCGAAAAAGCCAATTTTAAAGTGACCCACACAATTTTGCAATTTTGCTTCTGCACTATACGACTGTTACTGTCACAGAATAAAGACTTCAGTCTTATTTGTTAGATTTAATTCTGTCCTACACTCTTTTTGAGCTGTTTTGGCTTATTTTTGACCAGTGCATTGATTCATGTTCTATAGTTGTACCACCTATATGTCTTGTTTTCTAGTGTAAATACTGAATAAAGTTTTATGTCACTTGTTCCTTTTTGTTATTTATTATTATTATAATTTATTTTTTTCATCTCTTCATGTTGTGAGAATGGCATCCCCAGGTCTTAGGGCTTTTAATAAAATTAGTGTTCTGACCTGAATGGTCTTTCCAACTGGTAGAGAGTTACTAAGTAAAATTCACACTTCTTGTTTTAATCTGAAATCTCAGGTGTTGTCTGAAGTTGCATCTCCTAACATGGGTTCTAACTGATGCTAGACTCTCCACATAAAAATTAAATTAAAGCCTGTAAATTAATGGTAATGAGTTCTGTGATTATCTTTTCAGATGTTATTACAAGTAGTTAATTTGGTTTGTGTGTACACTGGGGGTGTTTGTCAGTAGAGCATCTGGAGAGTTGAGTTTCTTAGTGGTGTAGCCACTCACAAAGAGTGGAAGCTTTCTGGATGTTGTTATATTGGTAGACTTGTAATCTGGTCTCATTTGGATGGTTTCTTAAAATGAAAAAAAGTGAAACTCTCATGACAAGCTAGTCATCCCTGTTTGCTAGCCTTAGGTCTGTATAGAACTGCAATGGAGAATTTTGCCATCTACTGAAAGAACTTGTGTGAGCTAATGAGCACTCTGCCTTTATTGTACTGGCTTAAAATACTAGTTGTTTCTACAGATTACTGGTAGAAACACTGGATTCTGTGTTCTGTGCTGATTCCCTCAGTTCTACTTCTGTTGTTTTCACCAACCTCTGTTTATCATAAATCAGTAGAAGCAGAATTATCATCTGATACAACTTTACCATTTATGAAATCTGCTTCCTGCTGGGTTAATGACTAAAATCACTTGATGAATTTTGATAAGCACTAGTTGAGCTTTTTGACATTTAGGCTTGTCCGTATTCTTCTTTGCACATCCTGCCATCTTGTTGCAGTGTTAAGTGACTTTTTGTTGCTCAAGTAAACAAAGATGTAGTTGATGGTGGAGGAAAATCTCTGTACTTACATGCCTTGAAAAATGCATGTGTCCTTTATCAGTGCTGTGGCATAATTACAGAAGTATTTGTATAAACCTGTGGGGTTTATACTTGTTATTATTTTATACATTAGTATAATTTTATACCTTACCCATTTGTATGCGAATAGGCTTTTATAATTTAACTAAAGTTAATTAACTTTTAATAAACTACTTTTTTAAAAAAACCCCATGTAGTTCAGCAAGGTCCTCTCTCATAAAAAAGTGTGCTTGTTAAAACTCTTAAGTTGAACTCTAGCAAGAAGAACCTTTTTGAAAGGCATTCTCACCTGTAAAAGCTCATTTTTCTTTTCTAATATGTTGTGGTAATCTAAGGAGGAAAAGAACATTTTCAAAAGAAAGGCATTGGCTTTAAAAATGTCTGTATTGAATAAAAGTAGATTCCTTTTCTTTTACTGTGCTGTTAAGGCTACTATTCAAATTGTTTAAAGCTTAAGGGCATTTTAAACTTAAAAGTTTAAGAGTTTTAATTCTTTTTGAAGTCAAGTATCATAAACTTCCAAGAAGCAGCTTTTATTCATAGTGAAAACTGCTACTCACCACCCCTAAATTTAAAAGTTAGAAGAGAGGGATCATGAGTGGTCCTGGCTACACGTGAGACAGGTCTTGATGTGAATTCACATCCTTCTTTCTGTAACAGGTTCTGTAGCCCTGTTTCATAACCAGAATAGGTTAGATACTTTCCTTAGATACTGGAAATAGGGCTCTTTGACTGCTTCTTGCTCTCCTGGAGAGTGCTCTCCTGCTGTGCATATTTATATGTCCTGACTTGTCGAGTGGGTGTTTACATTCAGAGGTTTTGGCATCTGATTCCTTTGCACAATTTGTGTATGTGCAGATGCTGTGAGAAGCTGAGACAGCTTTCACCTCCGATACATTTGAGGAAAAAGAGAAGCAGAGGCAGTAGAGGTAGGACAGTCTGACTTGTACTGCAGTGTGTATAAGAGCACGTTGCTCGTCAGTGAAGCGCAGCAGCAGCAGCTGAAGGGGTGAGGCTTGGTCTGTAAGTGGAGGGAAGCCCAAAGACTGCTGGTTGAACTGCTCTCCCCTGAGCTGTGAAATCTCAGTCAAGTATGAGCAAATCAAGTACAGTCCCAGGCAGCCACCTAATGGGTCAGTACACCTTTCAAGGTATGTAGTTGTGGGTTTCAGAGTCATAGAATGGCTTGGGTTGGAAGGGACTTTGAAGATCGTCTTCTTCCAACCTCACTAACATGAGCAGGGACACCTTCCACCTAGACCAAGCTGCTCAATGCCCCATCCAATCTAGCCTTGAACGCTTTGAGGAATGGGGCATCCACAACTTCTTTGTGCAACCTCTTTGAGTGCCTCACCACCCTCACAATAAAGAATTTCTTCTTAAATCTAAATGAAATCTCTCCTCTTTGAGTTTAAAACCATTCTCCCTTGTCCTATGCCATGTAAAAAGTTACTCTCCCTCTTTTTATGAGCCCCTATTAAGCACAGGAAGCCTACTGTAAGGTTTCCCTGCAGCCTTGTCTTCTCCAGGCTGAGTAAACCCAGCTCTCTCAGCCTGTCTGCAGGTTTCATGCTTCATGCCTCTGATCATCTTTGTGTCCCTGCTTTGGACTTAGTCTAACAGGTCAACATCATTATTGGGCTGAGGACTCTATACCTGGATGCAGTACTCCAGGTGAGGTCTCACAAGGGCAGAATAGAGGGGGGGAATCACTTCCTACCGCCTGCTGGCCACTCTCCTTTTTTGATGGATCCCAGGAGGTAGTTGGCCTTTTGGGCTGTGAGCACACAGGGTTGGTTCATATCCTGCTTTTTATCCCCCTTCATCATGTTGCTCTCAATGAGTTCTCCAAGTCTGTGTTCATGCCTGGGATTACCCCAAACTAGATGCTGCAGCTTCCACTTGAACTTGTTGGACTTCATGAGGTTCTCATAAGCCAACTTCTCATTTGTCCAGGTCTCTCTGTATGATATCTCTTCTTTCTGTTGTGTCAACTGCACTGCTCAGCTTCATGTCATCTGCAAACTTGCTGAGGGTGCACTTGATCTTACTGTGTCGTTGATGAAGATATTAAAGATCACCAGTTTGAATCTTGGGTATGCATGGTGCTTATGCTGCATAATCACTGGTGAAGTGGCTGTGTAGGTCATGCAGCATTACTGCACTAACAAAACTGAAAAATGAACATCTATTAATGTTTTACTAATGTTCCCCTGTGCACATAATTTTGTCTAGGCCTCCAGGCTTTTCATTTTCATGGTCCCATTCAAATCAATAGACTTATCCATTGAATCATACAATGGTTTGAGTTAGAAGAGACCTTTAAAGGCCATCTAGTCCAACTCCCCCCAGCAATGAGCTGGGACATGTTCAACTCTTAGATTGCTCAGAACCCTATCCAACCTGACCTTGAACTGTTCCAGGGATGAGGCATCTACTACTTCTCTGGGCAACATGTCCCAGTCTCTGTTCTTGAAATGTAATACCTGGAATACTCTTATATTTGTATTCTGACTAGTGAAAGTTATCTTTTGTTGTTAAATATACTCTGTGTGTGGAAAGGTTGTTTGTTGGTTTTGGTTTGTTTTTTTTTTTAGTTTGAGTAGCTTAATTAGTATTTCTTTATAATAATGTGTGATAGTATTTGTGCTGTTTTATTTTCTAATAAAACAGCATTAAGATTTGGATTTGAGAGGACTTAAGTTTCAGATGGGAATACTGACCCTCTCAGGAATAGGTAGCTGTGCTACCTTGTCTTTTTCAATATACTGGATTACTTGTATATTAAAATACAGAATGAGTGTTGGGCTGGATAAGTATGTGAGGAAGAAGGGTGAGTACTAAATTTAAAAAAAAAAATCACATACCACCTAACATTTTCTAATAAAAGCATTTCATTTTCCTATATTCGTGTGTGTTTTTAAAAAATCATCTATGCATTTGAAAAGAAGCTTCTATTTATTTTTTTAGCATTTTTTTTTCAGTTTAATTTATCTTTATTGGGTGAGTTCAAAGGCAAAACTACAGTTGTCCTAGTCTTTTAAACCAGGAAGAAGCCATGCCACAGACACCTAGCTACTATTCAAGTAGGCTTTTTGGTGATGAACTGCTACAACGACATCATGAAGTGCTGTTAGGGATTAACTGAGAACAGGACAAAGAGCCACTGTGAGGTTCCCTGAAGTTTTTATGTAGTCAGAACTGTTGGCTGTTTGTTCAGGGCACTGCATTTATCCAGACAGGTTTGTAGTACACTGGAGTTGCTTCCTGTGTCCCTGAGCAGATCAGTATTCTAACCACCAATATGTGTTCTCTGTGCAAGAGGTTTCTGAAGGGTGGAAACACCTGGGTCTTTTAGAAGCTACACCATGGACTGATCCTGGTGTTGCCATTGGACATTGCTGCTGGCTCCCATGAGCAGCATCCTGTGTTCTTTACAGAATTCCTGCACCTCACAGGCTCATTTTGAGGAAGCTCTGCACTGGCAAGGTGCAACCAGCCCACCTTATTTATGATTTTTTTTTTTTAACCTTTCAGCAGTATTCTGGGTACTGATTTACATATATTTTATTTAACCTTTGGTTTTGATGCAGTTCTTTGTGAGGAGAGCTTTTGCTTCAAACATAGCTGGGTGAGATTGCTGGAATGTGGTTAAGCTTGGTGTTGGTGGGCAGCTCCCAGAACTTCCCAAGATGGGCTTTTACACATTACAGCTGTTAGGCAGATACCCCAGTTAGCTCTTTACTCCTGTCTTCTGCTTGCTGTCTCAAGTTCTTGTATGATAGGTTGCTATCTAAATCCGACTCTTAAGAATAGACAGAGTTCTGTATATGGCAGCATGCATGCAAACTTTGTAATTATTTACACTAATGTATCTGTTTAGTTGACTCAGAGTTTCTTGCTGAAACAGGCTCTATTGTCTAAAATGTTTGGTGTTATAATTGTCTTTCTCCCCTAGCTATTTCTAATTTGTGAGTGAAGGTTTGGGAATGCAGTCACCTTCGTATCTGTGTCACTTCAGAAACGTTTCAAGTGTCTTTGTAGGCATTCAGCAAATGAGAATGACAAGTAGGAAAGGAACATCGTATTAACACAAAGGTATGTTTTCTGGGTATATTCTCCTGCATTAAAAAAAAATAAAGGAGAAATAAAAGAAGTTCCTATTCTTAAGGGTTGGTGATCTTCCCTCTGGCAACTATGTTTTGCAAAACCTGTAATGTAGCTTCCTAACAATAAATAATTTTAATAACTGCATGTTTGGAATGGCTGTGAATTTCTATTTTAACTATAGATAGAAGTGGAATATTTAGGCACACCTACAGAGTAAATGGTCATATGAATGGAAGAACGAGTGAAGTGACCTAGTGGATTTATTTTTTTTTTTTAATTTTTCTCCACATGGCTCTGCAACATTATCACTATTTCCTCTTTTTTTCTGGCAGAATAGTTAACAGCTGTTGAGAAAGGTTACTTACAAGTGTTATTATAAATACCACAATGTCATGTCCAGTGCTAAAAAATTTGAACTAGTAGGATGTCTTTCTCTGAAAGCAATACCTTGCAGATGGTTTTTCAGACTTTTAATTTTAGTGTACTCTTAACAACAGGTTTAACAAGATGTTCTTCCTTTTGAGTGTTGGTTCCAACCCTTTAACTTTGGAAGCCTCTTTCTTCTGTTGAGGAAATGTTTCTTTTATGGAGGTATGTAATGTGCTGCAGTGGAACTTAGACTGCCCAGGGGCTGTGTTAAGACTGCCAAGTCTGTGGAACTTCTTGACTCTGCAGGACCGTTTTCCCTAGAGCAGGAAACACAATCATCAGGTTTATTGTACGGTGACAGATGTTTAATTTGTAAATGTCACAGCAACTTCAAGGGCTCCGTGTCTGGCATACAGTGCTTCTGATACGGGTTTTACGTGAGAAGACAGCTATGATGTATGGCTGGAGTTGCTGCAGTTCTACTTGCCTTTTCTCTTGGGGAGGATGGCTCTTAACTCTTTGCTAATAGTCTCTTACATTGAGGTGTGTATGATGTCTTTTCTTGTCATGATGTGAATTATGTAAAAATCCTGCTCGTACAAAGTCTGTCACATTCAGACAGACTCTGTAAGCTGCTTCATTTTCATTGTCTTTCAATGTCACTTGCCTACAACGTCTGTAATAAGCTGTTTTATTTGGAGAGGACTTATCGGCTCCTGCAGTCAGACATTTGAATCTGAATTACTATCAATCTCGACTCTGTCTGTAGCAAGTAAAGGGAAATTGGTGGTGCTAGGCTGTAGATTCATTGCATGCCCTGTGCACCTACTATTTTACTTTGATTGGACTTCAAAGCTAGTCAGTTTGACGTCCCTTTAGAATTATGTTAGAGAAGACACCTTTAAATTTAACAAGAATAAAAAAGCTTGTGTTCTCATATTCTAAGATAGCCTAAAAGCCCAGATTGGTCACACTTCAGACATCTAAACTATACATCTAAGCCATAAGAGTCATTGTCCTGAGTAATTAGGGGAACAGTTGTTCTTCCTCCAAGGTTAAGTGATATTTTTGTAACATGAAAGATCATTGCATGTAGCATGTTTTTACAACTGCATCTCTTGTGATCCAAAAATACAGAGCTGCTGCAGTCACAATGACAATTGTTTTGCAGAACATTGTTCCATTTAACAAATTGGTACTCTGTGCTCCACTACTGGACCAAACTCTGTTTGACATACTGAAAACGCCCTCTGGTGTGGAATAAAATTCCTTAAGCTAGGCAGCGGGTGACAGTATGCTTAAATGTAACCCTGAAGACAGATATGGAATGTTACTGATTTGTTTATGAAATAACATTCATCTGGCAATTGTGTAATGGTTACGTTTAGTTCAGCTGCTTAAATTTTCAATTGTAAATCAGTGTTGGCAGCAGGAATATATCTACTAGGATTCCTACTTGTCCAAGTCACAGACAGTCTACAAAGTACCTGTTGGTGGTGTATCTGTACATTTCAGTCTGCATCTACTCACCTCCCCTACTATCTGTATACTGTATGATTCTCCAGAATCAAACATTCTGCCTGTAGTCTTTGAAGCAATTACTCTTAAGTACTGATTAAACAAAAATGCAATTCACACTGTGGGAATTTTGTGTAAGGGAGAGTTGCCCCCACAGCAACGGTGTCCATTCGTGGTGTGTTCAGAGTAAAATGCTGGATTGTGGTTCTCCATTGCTTGTCACATGATGGTAATAGCTTGTGAGTTGCTGAAAAAATGAGTAATTCGTGCACTTTGAGCTGGAGGTGAAGGAAGAAAGATTAAATTTGAGCAAACCTGTAATCTTTCCAGGTACCACAATTACTGTATCTGATAAGTTAATGAAACTACTTTTCTTGTCTTATCATAGATAAATTCTGAGGAGCGTGTTGATACAGCTGAGCAGGAGACAGTCCCTTGGGATCGCAGTATTCCTGAAGACATAAAGCAAAAAATACAGCCTAAAGAGGTTCCAGCAGAAAGTGTTACTGTGTGGATCGATCCTTTAGATGCTACACAAGAATACACAGGTAGCTGATTCTTGTTGATAAGTTCCGTATGTGATTCTGATGTCTGCCTTTTATACTGGAGACAAAGTAGCAAGTGTTTAATATGACATCTCTTGTTGTTAAAGTGTGTATTATCAAAGCTAGTGTGATTTAACTGAACAAATTGCCTAATGAAATTTTCTGATCATAGCATTTTCCTTTATTTGTTTCAACTCTGAAATTACTTCGGTATTCCACACAACTACTTGCTGTAATGTTAACTCTCACTTCTGGATTCTACTGGAATTACTCATTTCTTTATTTCAGTTATTACTGTGGCAACACTAAGTATTTCAGATTTTTGGTTTTGTTTATTTATAGAGAATATTAAGTAAATAGCCTATTTAACGTGATATAAGAAAATTTTTATCATTGTTTAAAAAAAAGCATGCATAATTCAGTCTTCCCCCTTTTCGAATGTTTTAGGATGTCACCTAAGCAGTTCAAGGCAATCCATCTAAAATTCTTTCTGATAAGTACCGGAGAATAAATAGAACAGTGTATTTTTTTTGGTGAATATTTCATGGACGAAATCGTCCTTTCCTGTGATTGTTCTTTGGTATTTGAATTACCAGTTTTGAACCACTAGGGGAGGTGAGACAGAGAAGGCAGAATGTAGGGGCACAGATTTTGATGAAAATACGTGCTGTGTAAGACACAGCTGTTAGTATTAGATCTGGTAGGTGTATAAGTTACATCTACTGAACTGGGAACATTTCTGGAAAACTGAAAAATCCTTACAGTCTTTGGAAAACTGGAAAAAAGCAAGGTTATTTACATAATTGTAAGAGGCAGAATGTAGATTATTCTTCAGAGAACCACATTTCTATAATCTTGTGTCTGTTTTCCTTTTGTATTCTGGCATCTAATTGTAAACTTGCTTACTTTCTTTTTTTGCTCACAGAGGATCTTCGACAGTATGTCACAACAATGGTTTGCGTGGCTGTAAATGGTAAACCAGTAATAGGAGTGATACACAAGCCATTCTCATCATATACAGGTACCTTCATTCTTTCACATATTTCCATCATTAGCAGTCATAGTGTTAATTAAAATTTGATGTTTCAGACAACATCTGTTGGTATTAATGAGAAAACAGTACCTGGGGCAAAAGAGCACTGCTGCAGACCCCACAAATAGAGCTGCAGATGTGTTCAGTGCTATAAAAGCACAAAGGAAATTGCTGCCCTTGTTTAATATAAAAATTATGCATTTATAACTAACTGAAAGTATGTTTAGGAATTAAGGTCCCTCCAATCGGAGTTCTTACAGTAAACCAAAAAAAAGTCAAATCTACAAATGTTGGCTGGCCTTATGATTGCTTTTAGTCTTTAGCAGAAAGGAGTACTTTGCTCATTCAGTGGAATGGCTTCCGTTTACTTTCCATAGTAAAGTATCTGTGATACTTTACCCAGGAGCTAGTGTTTATTCAGTGTGTATAACTAAGATTAATTAAAGATCTTAATGGCCACTGTTTGTATGTAACAGCCAAGAATGTCTGGCATAGCCTTATTGATTATCTGACATGCTTTTAATGCCACAACTGTGAAGTAATTCTTTAATATTAATGATGTATCAGGGAGCATTGCTGCAAGTTTGACAATGTGTATGCACTTCTGAAAGCTTCACAGTATTAATGTATTAATATTCATGTCTTACCACATATTTGAAACAAGAATTTCTGTTTACATTTTCCCTTAGGCAATACTGACCTCTAGAGTTGTGAAGCTATGCAGTAGGTTTGGCACAAAAACTAAGTCTGAATAAATGTATTTTGTATTTGTTCTCTTTTTTTGCCCATTGAACACTCAATATTTTGTGCTAAATATTTTATTGTCTATAAATATGAACTTAATTTCTAGTAACTTAAGTATGTGCTATATTCCATTGTGCTTCAAGAATCTTGAAGGGTTTGGAACATATTCTTCTATGAATCAAGAGCTATCTGAAGAAATGGAGTTTTAACACTGTAATGTTGAGAAGTTATTTCCTTTAATAGTGGTGAAGTATGAAATGTTCAGACATGGCATCAGATGAGATGCGATGAATTCTGTCATTCTGTGAGACAAGTATCTATTTTCTATGCTGGAAATACCAATATGTTATGAGTGGGATTGTTCCTAATAGTACCACACAAATACAAAGCAATAAGGGGCAGTTGGCATTGTTATTACAGGTAGCTCAGTCTGTTGCCGTACCATCTGGCCCTCTACTGAGATGAAATTGCTGGTTTGTTTGCTAAGTAAATGCCAGATTAATGGTTAAGGGATGCCACCTACCAAGCTGGGCTTTGAACCTCACAATGAAACAAGTGAGAAGTTGTGTATTCTAAATTCAGTTCTCCAAAGCACAACATTGAATGTTTTCCTTTGTATAGTATCCTCCTGAGCTGTTTCCTTCCTTAACATCACTATCCTTCTGAACAAAATGACTCAATAGCAGTTTTGGTATCTGCTTTGAAGAGTAATGGGGCTTTTCATTCTTGCATAAAAATGTCATTCGATGGAATAGTGGAACTATTTCTGACTAGGAGCCATTCTTTTATCCAGTCTTTTATTACTTGGGATTTTTCCCTCTTAGTCTGGTTTTTTTTTGGAAGTACCATACAAGAATAGCTAGGCATGGGAAAATGCCATATGCACAAATGTGTGTGTGTGGGGGGGCTGTTTCTTCTCCACTTGCGTGCATGTGTGGGTTTGCATCCCTTCCTCTGTCAGCCTTGACTTTCTCTTTTACAGCAGGGAGAGGTGCTAAGTCAGAGGTATCAGTTACGGTTTTTGGATAAGTATCCTCTTAACACCTAACAGCGATTGTCTGTCATAAATCTTAACGGAATTTGTGTTTCTCTTGTAGCTTGGGCAATGGTGGATGGTGGGTCAAACATAAAAGCTCGTTCTTCCTACAATGAGAAGACTCCAAGGATAATTGTGTCCCGCTCCCACGCAGGAAAAGTTGAGCAGGTTGCACGGCAGACATTTGGAAATAAAACTATAATAATCCCCGCTGGTGGAGCAGGTTTGGTTCTTTAAGCATCCTATCCATTTTATTGCTTCTAAATGTTTTAACAGTGTAACTGTTACTAGAAAAAAGGGTGTAACTGTGGTATCTCCTTTTTTTAATCATGTCTTTTGATCTTCACATCCCACAAAAGGAAGCATTTGCTGAGAGGGACACAGTTTTTCCTGTGTATAGGAACCTAGATGCAAACTTAGTTCAGGCTTTAGGCTATTCACAAGTCAGTATGTTAGTGAATCCTAGCCTGGACCAGCAATGTTGTTGTGATCCTTTCCATGAACACACTAGTATGTCTTCATTGACTCGTGCCTCAGTGGGAGAAAAAGGATTGTGTGACTACAGACAAAATCATGGAAGAGAATATATTGGTTGTTAGTTAACTATTAGCATCTTTGATTAAAAAGAAATACTAAGAAAAAAACCCAGGAAAGTTTGGTATTATTTCTTGCATTTATGTCAAAAGAGAAAAGTAATGTCACTGAACTATATTTTTATCCGACTCATACTCAATTCAAAGATGTTTCAGCATACTTTTTACTCATTCAATATCCTTGTGTTACTGACAGTTCAAATATGTGAGGCACTAGTGTGAAGCAATAGCAGTTTTAAAGTCTCAGAAAAGCCATGCAAAATTTGAATTTTGCAGAAATGTATTTTTCTGTGTCTTTAATATGGAAAGCTAGAGCTCCCTTAGAGGTTGTTTAGTCAAGAATATCTTGCATTGGCTCTTGATAGTGGATCTGAACAAGTTATTTTATGACAAAGAAAGCCTAAGCATATCTGATCACAGCAGATCTTCTCCAGGATTTGACTCTGTGTAAGGTAAAGAAAGGAACAGTTCAATGAAACAAGAATATTGGTCAAAGAGTTGAAAAACAGAAAAATATCCATAACAGAAAGAACACTGTTTTGAGCAATAACTTTGGACTGCATAATGAATGATAAAGGCAAATGTCCTGGGCTGAGTCACTTTATTAGAGTGGTGTATGCATCTTCTTTCTATTGTAATAAAAAGCCAGAAAGAAAAAAGTAGATTTCAGTGGGATACAGGGAATGAGAATAAGTGAATGAATTTAAGAACAGAAGTATATTTGAGTTTCTGGTCTTGTTCTTCTAACGTGTCTTTACAGGAAAACTTGATTAATTTTATTTTTTTTTTACTTCATCCCGTTTCTTTTAGGTTATAAAGTGTTGGCCCTTCTTGATGTGCCTGAGAAGAATCAAGAAGAAGCTGATGTGTATATCCATGTCACCTACATTAAGAAATGGGACATATGTGCTGGAAATGCAGTGTTGAGAGCATTGGGTGGCCATATGACTACTCTGACTGGTGAAGAAATCAGTTACACTGGCTCAGATGGCATTGAGGGAGGACTTATAGCCAGTATCAACATGAACCATAAAGCACTAATTGAAAAACTTCCAGATCTGGAAAAAACATCACACAAATAAACATGACTGATGCAGAAGTACAAGTTGTGCTTTTGTAGCCTCCAGATGCTCTGTCTGAAGAAGCAGGTATGAAAACCTGCTGGGAAAGATGCACAGCAAAGCAAAGCAGTTTGGTGTGGGTTTGGGGACTATATCTTGCATTGGGTTTTGTCAGTGGTGATATTTAAAAAAAGAATAAAATAATAATAATCAGAAGTAGGAAGGGGACTGACAGCCTCACACATCAGTTTCCATATTTTATTTTTTTCAGACTGTTTTCATGCAGTTCTTATACTCAAGGTGCATATACCATATATATTGGTGAACATAGATGAGCTAAAGAAAAATCAAAATTTTTTCATAAAGTAATGCAAGGAATTTCTTGAAACCTTTTACATCTTACTGTAGTTGTAGCAACTCCATAATGAATTAGGTAGGAAAAAAGTTTGATTTGAATAGGCATCTAATAACTGAACAGTTTATCAGGAAACATGACTTTTGTTCTGTATCCCCTGAATGGAGAGCACAAGAAGGTTGATTCAAATCTATATGCAGCAACAGTTTATCTTTGACAGCGTGGCACTCCTGCTTTTTAAAAGAGAAAAAGAAATGTTCTGTACTATTTTTGACTTCTTTCCTGAAAATGTAAACCAGTTTTAGTTCACGTGGGTTGTGAATATCGGTGTTTTATTAATCAATGTAATTATTTCCTTATACCTTTTTAAAAGAAGGCAGCTTTTCCTTGTATAGTTTTTAGTAGTTACTTCTTGTCCTTGATTTCTGCATACAGTGTTGAAGATGCATGCTAGGTTTTTCTCTACTGTAGGACTTGTTCGTTATTTGGTGTTTGTGCCTATAGAAGCAGCCTCTTCCTTCAGTACCTGTTACTTTATTTTCATTTTTTTTCCATTGAATAGAGTCATAGGGAATGAACAGAAATAGTAAGTCAACTGATTATTTCCATTTACAACATGTGGTATAAACCAGCAATTTTTCTACAACCCCGGAAATAACTTTCTGTCCTTTTAGTCTAAGGCACACTCTTTTCTTCAGAAAGCTCTTGAGCCATCCCAAACAGCTTGTGGTTTCTGGTAATTTTCAGAGAGAGAGAGAGAGCATTTGAACTTGATTCTATTTAAGCAAATTTGTAAAATATGTGGCACCTGAAGTACAGCAGGGTCTGCAAAACTTTGCTGAAAAATGTTCTTTTCAATCCAGTATGTACAGAACAGAACGTGTATCCCTACAATTTGTTGCACCTCTAAAATCTGTGGACTTCTGTCTGCAGAGATGTAACCATCTGCATTGCTGTTTCCCCCTCAAGGATTTCAGAAGGTTAAAGTGTACCTGTTGTTTGAATTATCAGTAAATAATCCCCCTCCCTCCTCCAGAAAGCTAAAATTCTTAGTTAAACAGATGTTTTCTGTTCAAAGTTTATTCAGTATAAGCTTAGGTTGTTTAAACCTTACTCTTAGTGACTTTTACTTCTTTCCTGCTGTTAATCAGAGCTGCTGTTCTGAGTAACAAAAGGTTTTTCTTCCTAGGTTGGTAGTGGAGCATGTCTAGGTGCTGCTTTTAACTTGTAGCTGAAGGTCACATTTCCAAAAGACCTCCTTGTATGTTTCAGAGCTACAGATACAGCCTTTTATTCCACAATCTTACTGGCAAAGTAGACTGAAGCTTAGTCCTACTGGCCTTTTGGTACGGGTAGTTTTTTTTAGGGAACAGTTTTTCCAACGATCACACTATTGCTGCTCTTTGAAAAAAGCTTTTACATATATATATATAATACACAAAGCAACTTCCAATTTTTAATTTAATAAACTCTATATGCTATGACAAACAAGTGATTATGCCCTTTTTAAAAAGGATCTGATCTATTTCAGAAAACTTGAGCTTCCAAACCTCAGTGAATAAAAAAGCCAGATATTTATCAAGGTTTTAGTAATACTGTACAAGAAGACTGCAGCTTTTTAAGGCTGATTTAAGTGTCCTAAAATGCAGCTCTTCCGGTGTTTTTTTTTAAGAACACAGATTAAAATTTAAAAATGAGAAATAGCCATAGTTGACCTAGTATAAAAACAGAGATTGAATGCACAGTATTTACATAGGCAGTCAAGACAAGGGTAGTGCCTGAGCTCGTAGAGCTTTCCCACAGCTTAGGCTTTGGAGGTGGTGCTTTGGGTCTCCCAGTCTAGTTAAAAAGGATAGCTGCTTTGATATGAGAATAGATAAGCAGCTGGTGAATATCAATTTCTGATGTCATTTTGGAATAAGTGTAACTCCTGTGCAGACCAGAAGGTATTCAAAAGTGCTTGGTTAGTGCACATATACCAGTGCACTGTGGTGTGTATTTGTATAGCATTAACACTCAGTATATCCTATGTCTTTGACTATGTTTACATTCGATTCTAAAACATTTTGCTATTCTGGCTTAAATACTTGTTTGGTAACAGCAATGTGGGTGTGACTTAAGCTTATGCCCAATGGGCTATGAAGTCATACCATACCCATATGTCATTACTGGGCTAGAACATTGTTCTTTACAGCTTAGCCTTTTCCACATTAAGCTGTTGTACCATTTTTAGAGATGCTACTTAAAACAACTGTGTGGTGTAGGTGGGTCCTACAAAAATATGTATTTTCTAAAAATCGAGGTATCATTCTAGTTCAAAATATGGGAAGAGATTGTATTATTTTAGTATTCATTTTCCAATGGTGGATTTTTTGAGTGGCTATTTTGATTAAGGTAACTGAAAGTGAAATTTTTCCAAAACCGTACGTATTTTCACTTTTGCATTTTGCTGAAAAGAGCATGGTATGGTAGCATAGATGATACCTGGTACTGTACCAAGAGTCCTAGCTTTCATTCCTTGAATGAATGTTTTCTAAATAAATGGACACAGAAATAAAAGGGTTAATATTGTACTTCACTGGTTTTGAGATTAACCTGTTTGCCAGACTTTTACATATGGGCTTACGTAGGAGCTGTTTTATTTCTGATCTACAGAGTATGTAGTAATAATGAAAATATTTGGCAGAGATGGAATGGATAGTGAATTAACCATATAGGTGAAGCTGCAGTCATCTAGTGGTATTGGTTTTTACATTTGCTTTTACTTTATGGTTATTAAGAGTGAGAAGATTTTCTAATTGGCTTCTAATGTGAGAAGAGTTTTGATTTTCTCTAAATGGCCAGTGCTGAAGACCAGGGGCGGGGTGAGTCAGCACTAGAATTTATCTCTGCTTTTTTGTTTATAAACTACTGTATTCCAACATCTTTGTAGCATCCTGTTATTTGTTGAACTTGTACAACAGTGGTGCAATTCTGTATACTCCTGTTTTAACAGTGTAAAACAAGGAGTCCACATCCTTCAAGAACAGTGAAAAGTGACTGAATGTTGTGCTGTGCCTCTGCTGTGTTACGCTGAGACTGCCCACTTCATTGTCTCGTGGATGCCATTCTAGTTGCATTTTCTGTCATAGCAAAAATGCTTTTCTAGGCTACTGTCTCCCCAATTAAGCCCAGTGTCTTTGTAGATCAGTTTCCGAAGTGAACTAGAGAAGTGAAAGAAGCAGATGGCTGTGCTGAAGAAATTATAACACAACACTTATTTCTGTTTCTTGATTTTTAAATTACATTGATTGTTTCATTTCCCTTATCTTTCAGGGGTTAGATAATAATACAGTTAAGATTCAGTGGACCACAAAAAAAGGCCTGTGGGATTTTAAGCCCAAGCATGATGAGAGCGGGAAGGATTACCTTATAACCAAAGCGAGCCTGAATGGATGGTGAGGCCACTCACTCTGAGCCTTTCCTCAATACTTTCTTTTAGATGTTTAAGCCCTTTCACACAAAAAATTACAGGTTTGACTGCCAAAATATCATTGATAGTCTTCTGATTTGATATTCTCAATGATAAAACTGCACTATATCCACTTCACTGTAATATAACTCACTGAGACAAGAATATGGTAATTCTGAGGACTCAATTGCTTGATTTGTGAACCACAACTTCTGCATGGCAGCTCCTACAATGAAGTGCTAACACCTGCTGTGAGTGTCTTCCCACCCTGCGAGCAGGTCCTGCCACTCACGGTTCAAATTAAGAAGCTGTTGAACACTTCATGGTTTTCAGACGCCACATCAGCTCTTTCAGCTCTTCTGGGAGAAGTTTAAAAGTGCTCATCCAATTTCCTTCTGAGACTCCCTCTGCAGCCAGTACTTAGCAGCCACTTTTCCTCTTTTTTCTTTTCTTTATTCCTTTCCTTTCCTTGCCCCTTTCTTAGTTGATGTGGACAAGAAAAATGAGAGATCAAAGGTGAAGACAGTCCTAGAATAAGAGGTCCCCAGCATAAACTATGCAGTTCATCCTGAAGCTGTTAATGTTTGGAACTAACGTGTAAGGTGCTGATTCTACCAGAAGTGTAGTTGCCAACAAAGTAATGACAACCTAGAGAGGTTCATGTGATTAGTGGTATTGAACATGCAGAAAAGATGCAAATGGACTAAGATGCAAATGTGTACCTTCTCGTCAGACATAGAAAAAGAAGACAAGCTTTTCAGTGTAATGTTACAAGCATTTGGCATTTGTGGCCTGCTGGGTACGGAGCTCCATTGGTTATGAAAGAGGCTACATTGGCTCTCTGTGAAAGGCTAGATTTTGTTGAACTCAATAGCAGCATTCCTACTGAATGCATTGTAAGCAGAAAGAAGCCAGATAAAACAGGAACAGTAAATTAAACTAAGTTCTGAAAAGCTCAACTTCTGTCAATAAACAGGTTGTGTTAAACTTGCCTCTGGCGTCTTCAGTCTCCATTTGGAAACAGCGTCCCAGAGTCTTGAGGTTCTAAACCTTTCAGATTTTTTTATGGTCTACAACTGATAGAGCTCACTTTCAGATAGTCTTACTTTCTAACCCAATTGTTCCCTATTTATAATTCACATTTCATTTTTTCTCTCCAAAGAATCAGCAAGACTCTAGCACTTTTCCTGTTGTCCCACCAAATTGTATTAGCATTTTCCAATTGTGTGCCAAATTGAAATAATTCTATAAATAAACTCTCTGAAAGTACTGGTCTGTGTGTGAGTTTTTCTATAAATTGCCTTTCTGTTTGGTGTTTATTGTTTGTGCACCAGATTATTTTTTTCCTTTTCCAGTAATGTGTGTCAGGTTGCTTCAGCTGTTCTATGTCTGTCATGGGTTCAAGACTTTCTGCCTGAGGGATTATCATTATTGACAGGTCCAGCCAAGTTCATGATAAAAAGAATTCAAGATCTCCACTGGTTTTGTTTTCATAGATGTGTTACTGTGAAAGGTGGTCAATTTGTGAAAATGAGTGCTTAGAAATTCCCTGTATAGTATTGTTCCTTGGACATGAAGAAGTTTTCTTTTCAACGTCATCTCTAGCTCTCTTCCTAATCTTGTTAGTTCAGTCTGCTTGAATCTCTTACTTCCATGAGAATAGTTGTAGTAGGGTCATAACAGCACCATTACTAGTCCTTTTTCTAATAATGTGCCACTCTTAGTGTAACCATGGAGTAAGTTGAAAGATGCTTTAATATGTACAGACCAGGCTATGCAGTGAAATCGTGTCATCCTGGCAGTGCTGGACTTGATGTGCTCTGCTGATTCTCATCTTTTCTCAGGTAGGAACCAAAATTGCCCAGGTAGCCTCTGTGCCATTAGTCACATCAGTATTCACACAAGCTATGTTTTAGTGTGCCTAAAATTGCACCCTGGCACTAACACGGTTTGTATCTACTACTAAACACTTTGAGACTCTACAAGAGGGTGGTAGTTGCGAACTGCTCATTGAGATGTGTCCTGTGATTGTGCAGACTACTGAACCATGCCTGGGAAATAGTTTGGGATGATCTGTTTTGCTTGGGTCAAAAATCATGGTGGGGATCATGCTGTAGTACTGTCTGGTGAGCTGGAAGGTGCAGGATCATTCAGCACTCTATGACTTTGTATGGACTTGGGCAGTATATGCCACAGGAGCTGTACACAGATGTTTTGAAACCCCTTGATCATATACGATCTAACTAGATAAAGAATTTGGGGAGAGAACTGTCTCTTGTGATGCTCTGAAGAGCATCTTGGGGAAGACACAACCCTGAGGAGCAGGGATTCTTCCCATTTTGCCAAGTGGGTGCTCATCATTTCTGCTGTAGGCCTAATCTTGGTGACCATTTACTCATCATACATCTTAAGTAAAATAACTCCAAATTACAAACTTTTTTCGAAATTAACTGCTATGATCTGAATGAAAAGCACAAGCCCTGTGCTAATTGATAATTCTGTTAACACAATAGACAGAGATGAAATTAGCCAGATTTGGCTTTTACATTTTAAAACCACTCATTTATCTTCCAAAGGAATGTATTTATTACAGAGTTGAGAATGTGTCATGTTTGCACTTCTCTCATCTGAAATCTACCCAGGCTGGGTAGGTATAGTGTGTTTGTATTTGCAGAGGACAAATAACGCAGTGTAAATTTTATTTTGGCAAGAGGATAGCGTTCAACTAAAATAAAGGGGATCAAATACATATGAAATCTGTATTAGAGGAAAGGCAAGTTCTGTAACCTTTTTCTCATAATTTTCTGGAATCTTAATACCTGAATCTGTTGGAAATACATACTTGTCTGATAAGATCCTAATCTTTTGCAGAAATAGCTTTATGCAGGTGTAATAATGGATCTTGGAACCTAAATTGCACTCTATCCTAATAGATTTAGACCAAGAGCACTACATATTCCAGAAAAGCTTTTAGCATTTGGAGGAAAGCAGAGGCCAGTAGAGGGCTCTGTGTTTTCATGAATGCCCTGAAGAGCCAAAAAGAGCTTGGTGACTGAATTTAAATGCCCGTTTCATTTTTTGCTAATAAAGTATTCACCTTTTTTTTTTCTTGGATGTGTCACTTGTCTTCGGTTAAGAGGGCACCCACGGAGTTCTAGGGTCTGGTCCAGAAAGCTGCACTGATTTGTTGCTATGCGATTTGACAGCTTGTTGTTACAACATACTTGAATGGTTGGCCTCAATCTTATGGGTCTTTTCCAGCTTAAATGATTTTATTCTTTATCTTGTATTTTTAATTTTATATTATATTGCAGTGAGAGTGCACACTTCCATGCAGTGGGTTTAAGCCAGTGTAATATACTTCCTGTTAAATAGCTATTTTCAGACTCCTTGAAATTTACCCCATTAATTCATGGACATCTGTATCTTGAACTTGAAAGGCATGGTGTGAATAAGGCCAATTGTAAAAACTGTACATTCAAACTTTGTTTTCTTTCAAGTACACAGCCACCTGCTACTTCAAATTAATTGCTCATGACTGATGTTGTTAGAGGAACAACTCCTCCTCTTCCATCAGCTCAATAACTTGTACATTTCAGTCTCATGGAAATAATATCTTCATTTTCACCTGAGACATAAGCATGACTTGATGACCCCCTATTATCTCCCCTTTCTTTTTTTCTTCTTTCTTAGAATCTAGATTCCCCATCAGACAAATTTGTATCAGTTTAGTTTAACAAATTGAAAAGTCTTCTGTATTGCTTGGGCAATTGAAACATACTGCTGTTAAAATACCAAGACTTTTCTTCTAGCTAATATAAATTGACATGTATTTTGATATAATAATTCCTTCACCATAGCAAAGAACAGGCTTCTGTCTTGGCCTTTCTTGCATATTAGAGCTATTGTACCCATCTTTATCTGGAACTGTTACATCTTGCAGCAGCATGTTGGGACCTCTCAAAGCCATTCCATCATATATTACTGGTCTCTTTACGGTCACTATGCCAGCAAGAAAAGAGAGCAAACTAGTATTTTATCAGCTTTTTGCTACTGAAATTGTTTGTGGTTTATTTTTCTTATTTCTATCACTGGTATTTGTAGGCCTTTGTGTTCGTTTCTCACATAGAGGAAAAATAATTTTCTCTTTCAGCCTTTTGCAGGAAGCTTGCAGAGCTTTTTTTTCTGAAACCATTATCCAGTACTGTATTTAAAATCTAATATTATTGCTTTCTTTGCATTTCCTTTAATTTGCACCTTATGGGCTTTGAGGGACTATCACATTCCTGCCTGTGGAACAGAGGAAAAAAACAATTCCATGTCCCCAATACTCCAGCTGCACAGACAACGCAGGCATATGCTGCTCTTGGCCTCCCCAGACTGTCATTTAGTCAAACCTGAGACAAGATGAAAGTGAGGAGTTTTGAAGAATATCCATTTGCTACATCCCAAGCTTCAGCCTGCCACTGCAGAGGTTATTTCTCCCATTGTGAAAGCTAATGTAAATGTGTCCTTGCCTGACAGAGGGATGGTACAGGTAGCAGAAAGTCTAACAACAACAGCAGAAAAAAAAAAGCTGGAGAGAGAGAGGTGTCCTCTTTTTAAAGAGAGAGCTAATTTGTGAGTTGTCATTTATGTGTGCAAGTAATTCCTTCTGTTAAACATACATAGCTGCTTATTTAAGTGCAGTACTTGTAATGTAGAAACAAAGTTCCTTAGTTACTTTGAAAGATGAAAGGGAATTAAGAAAAGAAAGCTAGTTTTATGTTTGGGGTTTCTTTAAAAAAAGAAAAGCACTGTCTATTTGTTTGGACAGTTATTCTCAATATAAATTGAAATGCTTTGAATCACTGAATCTTTCTTAGTCCGTATTTATCACAGGCACTTTCTGTGGTTTTCCACTGTCTGCGCTGGGAGTAGGTTGAGCTTTGTTTAGTGTCTGTCTTCTGACTGTGGGGTTGGGGTGAGGGATGTGGTTCATCATCAGTCATCAGAGACAAAGCCTTATTGAGTAACAGCCTCTGGATTTCTGTTTCCACATTTAACACTTAAGCGGGCAGAAATTGCATTACAGCAAAAAATATCCTACAAAAAAAGGTGAGGGACCTGTTAGGATGCTGCATGTTGCTGCCTACAGTTTGGTACCGTTTCTGTGGGGAAGAGAGGAGCAATTTTCCACCGGCCACATCTGCTGAGTCACTTGAAAAATGAAAATAAGAACTATTGCTACCCATTTTGAAATAGCACTGAGATTCAGCTTTCTTACTAAAATTGCAGTCAAGGAGGGAAAAGTACATTAATAATTCATAAATTCTATCACCCTCATCACTTGTGGGAATGCAATTTAAATTTCAGTGGATTAAGTCACATGTCCAGGGCACTGGGAAAATGAGAGAGACAGAGTAGGATCTAGCTGGAAATGAAATTATTTTATATCATAGAATCATAGAATAGCTTGTGTTGGAAGAGATCTTTAAGGAATCATCTAGTCCAACCCCCCTGCAATGACCAAGGACAATTTCAACTAGATCAGGTTGCTCAGAGTCCCGTCCAAACTGACCTTGAATGTACCACCTCTCTGGCCAGCCTGTGGTATTATCTTATCACTCTCATAGAAAAAATTTTCTCCCACGTATCTAGTCTAAATCTACACTCCTTTATTTTAAAACCATTATCTTTTGTCCTATTGCAACAGGCCCTGCTAAAAAGCTGTCCCCATCATTCTTGTAGGCCCCCCTTTTAGTATTGAACGGCTGCAATAAGGCTTCCCCAGAGCCTTCTGTTCTCCAAGCTGAAAAGCCCCAACTCTCTCAACCTTTCCTCATAGGAGAGGTACTCCATTGCTAGGATCATTCCTTCTCTGGCCCTTCTCCAACAAGTCCATACATTTGCTGTTTTCAGGATCTCAGAGCTGGTTACAGCACTCCCAGCAATGTCTTACCAGCATGGAGTAGAGGGGGATAATCACCTCCCTCAACCTCCTGGGCATGCTTCTTTTGATGCAGGCCAGGATACAGCTGACCTTCTGGGCTACAAGCATGGTTTGTTAACACACATCCAACTTTTCATCCGCCAGCACCTCTAAGTCCATCTTGGCAGGGCTGCTCTTGATCTGTTCATCACTCTGCCCTATTGATATTGGGAGTCACTCCAACACAAGTGAGGGATCTTGCACTTACCTTTGCTGAACTTCGTGAGGTTCCTGTGGACCCAGTTGTTGGTCCTTCTGGGTGGCATCCTGTTCTTTGGACATATCAAACCCATTGTTATGTCTTGAGTTATCTGCACACTTGCTGAGGGTGCACTTGATCCCACTGTGCCGTTGATGGAGATATTAAACAGCACTGGTCTCAGTGTGGACCCTGAAGGACACCACTCATCACTGAGCTCTATCTGGACATTGAGCCATTGACCTCTGCTCTGTGGATGAGAACCATCCAGCCTGTTCATCACCTGCTGAACAATCCACTCATCAAGTCCATACTTCTCCAACTTAGAAAGTTGTTATGAGCAGCTGTGTTAAAGGTCACTCAGATCAAATATTTAGTCTGCAAATTATGTATCAAAATGAGATGAAGAATCATGATGATGATATATTGATAGAAAGAAGAAAATGTCTGTCATTGGTATTTTATAAAACAAACTTTTAAACCAAAATAGAAAAATTGCATTGATAAGTTAGGGTTTGATTTGGTTTGGTTTGTCATTGGTTCATTGCTTTTTTCACTTGAACATCCATTAACACAGAAATTAATTAAAAATACAAAGTTCATTCTTGTATGCTTCGGTATCTCAGTATTATATTGCAAATGTGTAATAGAAAAAGCACAGGGAATTTGTTTGAAGTGGTAATGAACAATTAATGCTTCAAAGATGTTTTCAGTGTTGGAGGACCCACTCATCTGTATTTGTCTACCATGCCCTAGTTTGTGAGTGACCCTATTAAAAATGTGACCGATAATATAAAGAATTTTAGGATGAACAGTGCAGTCTTTGCAGCATTTCTAGAAAATTTTTTATCTTCATGGAAAAATCTTTTATTTCACTATATTAAATATTAAAATTCATGATATTAACAGACTATTCTGGCATCCTCCCTTTTTTGGCCATTAAGAGATTTAGAGTTTTCTTTACCTTTTCAAAGGCAAAGATCTGAACAATATTACAAATATCATATTCTGTGCCTTTTGTTAACACTTCTGTCTTCAACAAGAATGGAATAAAAATGTCCAAGAAACTACCTGAGAACAACATGATCATAAGCTCCTTGTTTTAAGTAGCTCATTGTAATAATCTTATTAAATGGCTGCCTTGCCAACAAATTATTTAAAATATAGAGACTCAGAATCTTGGTGTTGACAATCTTCTGCCCAGACAATAAGGACAGCGAGACGAGCTTCTCCTATATCGCAATGATGGTGCCCTTGGTTACAGAGTGGACATAACATCTGAGGCTCTTAAGATGATGAATTAAACCCATTTCCCTTAAAAGTTTTGAGTGTTAGCCAAAGGGCATAACTGTATTGCTCTAGGTAGAGGTTCAGCTCATCCTCTGTGTAAAGACATGAAGTGGGCTCAGACTCTATTTCCTCCTTGAATCTGTAAGTGAAAACACTTGATGTTTATGCAAGTGACAGTAGTTTTGTCTCAGAATTTTGTTGTCTTTTGAAGACTCTGCAAAGCATTTTATGATAGAGTCCGAATTAAATCTAAACTGATATTCAGATGGTTGCTACAGTAGAAGGGTTTGTGAGTCTTTAATGAGAACTACAAAGACTTGAGCACTTTGAAAACCCTTCCAGGGTGGATTCCCACAAAAGTTTCTCAGAAGAAAATTCAGGATAAGAATTTAAATGAAAACTAAAGCTTGAATTTCCAGTTTTTGTCTCAGATATATGACTGTTTTCGGCAAGAATGACTTTCGAGCTTCCCTTCTTTATGTGGAGAGTATAATAGCAATATTTCTGAGCATTTTTTATTAATAAAGCTGATAGACATCTGAAACTTCAGAGACAATGCTGCTTGTCTATTTTCTCTTAGAGTCCTCGAATACTTTTCCCATAAATGCAAAAGGAACAAGTCCATGGTACAATTTATGTGATGGTGGAAGTAGATTTGAAAGCAAAATATGTTTTCAATTTCTCTCTTGTTGTAAGGCATTTAAATGATTTATCAAATTTATATTTGATTTAAAAATCAAAACCTTCCAAATTGCCTCTCTTTTCTTCTCAGTTCAAGGGACATGACTGTATCCTAGTAAAGCAGAAACTTGTGCTCAGAGAGAATTATTTGTGAAAGCATTGGGCTGATGTTATATGAACTTAAGCAGTTCAGTGAACTTTCAACTCCTTTCCTCTGTGCTATAGATAGTAGAAGCAGAGGCAGGAGTGAATTAATCTAGAGGTACAGAGTGTCCTCTACTTTGTAGTGAAAGGGCTAAATTGCAGGGAATTAGCTTTTCCTCTTTGGGCCATATGCCTGGAGTCTGAGACTGACTTGACTTCTGAGCTCAGAGAAGAATTTGTTCTCCCCTACCTGCATTTTGCATTAGAAAATTTCTCTTTAGAATACAGTATAATAGCAACTTTAAAAATGACCATTAATTTATACCTATATCAATCTTATTAAACTCATTCCAGTGCCCTGGCAAGGAGATTCAGCTTTGCCTACATTTTTCCTGTTGCAATTTACTCTTTTTGAGAGTGCTAAAGCATCACACAGTTGCTGAATGAGTGCTAACAAGAGGTGTCAAAAAATCGATGTTCCAATGCTTTGCTTTTTTTTCTTGTGAGATGAAGGAATGATCCCTTTTATGGGAAAGTAAGATTGTGGTGGACACCACAATATGAGCCAACATCACTGTCTCATTGCAAAAAAGGCAAAACACATGCGAGATGTATCGTGGCCAGCAGATCAAGGGAAATTATTACTGTCATTATTACTGTTACTTGGGCTTATAGCACAGAGAAGAGAAGGCTAAGGAGCAATTAAAGAAAATCTTCAGAGATATCAAGGTTACACCCTGATTGGCAGTGGCAGATGGTATAACAAAAGGCTTTTACAAAAATGTCTTTGCTGTGAGAGTAGTATGTGGTTGTGGAGTTTCCAGACTTGGAGACTTTCAACATCAGGCTAAACAAACATAGAAACAGTCACATCTAGGTCTGGTTACAATGGTGTTTGAGAACGTCTGTGCAGAGCTGTTTAATCTCTCTAAGACAATACAACAACTCACCTGGTAAAAAATAGGGAAACGTTTCAGATCAGTGCTGGGCAGTCACTCAGAAGGAGCAGGCAGGAGGCAGCCAGCTGAATTGCACTTCCTTGACATACAACTGCCTGCAGAAGTCTGACCCACTGTCACTTTGTGCTCATACCTCCTGAAATGCAATTGTACAATCATATTATTTTTCTATTTCTAGTGAAGTGAAGTGAAGAAGCAATGTATATTCTGGCACCTATGTCATGTCAGTTTTGGAAAATGTTTCACTTTCATGTGGTTTGACAGCCAAGTTCAATATACTAAAATTAGGAAAGGACCATAGATCATCTTTATAGCTTCATAACTAGTCTCATAAAAAATTTATGGAAGATGCTTGTATGAGGAGCCTTCTGCAACCCTCACGCAGTGCTGTTCTTGAAAAATCCCAGGCTAGCTGTCTGCTCCTTGGACATGTTTTCCTGCTGTTTCAGTTTTTGTGTTGTAATCTGGCAGCATTGGTATCTGAAGGATCAGAAAAAGGAGCTTGGACTGCCCCTCTCTCAGCTTCAGCTATAATACTGGTATGATCCTGGGTACTGACACAAATTCTGACTTTCACAGAGAAATTAAGACATAATGCAATGAGTTGCAATTTTAGAGATTCAAATTCCTGCCTCTCCTTGGGACTTTGGGCAAGGTTGCCACCCAGTACAACTTCTAGTAGTTTCTTGTTCACTTCTCCCACCTCCCCTCTGCATCAATCAGACTGCTCATGTTTTGTCAGAATATTTTCTACATTTTACTATTACTGATGTGATCAAATCTTTATCCCTTTGTGACAGTCAACTTTAAGTGCTTGTTTTAAATCCATCTACACACCATGTGTGTGCAGAGTACCTTCCTGACCAACTCCTTATATACAGATCAGTCCAAAAAGGAATTTTGCCCTAGGAGAGTGGCCAGGAATTTCCCAAAATGACATTTTTCAGTGAAGAGGTCATTAACAGAGCATTTCTAATCTCCCAAATTTGTTAATTTCTGACTACACTATACAAACACGTCCATTGTGTTTTCTCAGTCTCATTTCCCACACAGTGATATAAATCAAACCTCTTCTCTTTGCCTTTCATGTCATTCAGTGATTTCTTTTAGCCAGGGATGACAGCAGCCTCACCTGCTGCAATGGCACTGCAAACATGTTTCATTCTGGTCTGGCAGGTCCTGGCTTCTCAGGTTATCATTCCACCTATTCAGGTCTGTGTCCACATTGAGGTTTAAGCAAGAAATGAAAATTGTAAACAATAACAGCTGAAACAACACAACTTATTTTACAAATAATGAATGCAGATAAGACAAAAAAAAAAAGTGAAAATGGATGATAGAGAAGTGTAAGGTATTAAGAAATGGTCTATATAGCAAAAACATTCCATTCAATAAATCTGTAATAAAGGCAATAAAACTTCAGTGATTCACAGGTCAGTAATTTGAAAACTGATGCAGCTTAATTTTAATAATGTACTTGCATTTTTAAAATACCAATTTATTATATGTCTAGAGATATTTTAATAATTAACTTTTAAGGTATGGTCATATGCATTGGCTGGAAACACAATATACTTTCAGATTAGTAAGAGCAATTTAATTTAATAAATTATGAGAATCTACCCCTCTGAAAAGAGTTGCAGAGTCAGAGGCCAAAAAGAGCAATGTAATTAAAATACTGGTTTTTTACACATTAAAAAAAATAGAGGTTATATAAATGGGTTGTTGATTTACCTCAAGTTTAACATTGTTTTCTATCAACAACATAAAATAAGGAGACAATGGTTCCCAATATATTGTTTGTAGTCCTGCTTAATTACAATATTTTAGTCATGAAGTTTAACACTGCCTTTTGTCTACGAGTTGTTGGGGTTTTCCTTATAGAGAAGAGCTGGTTGTTGGAAAGTTTTAACTGTGACTCTCGGCCCTGGAAAACATTGACTTGTAATCCTGGGATCTGGTTTCCTTATGTGAAAAGGAAATTACACACCTGGATGGACCTCCTTTTAAATACTTCAGAACAGACCCTGAAAAGGATCCTTGGGGCTGCCTCCTTTTTTTTACTGCTTGTAACTTCGTCACAGATCTAAGCTAAAGAGAGTATCCGCTGCATCCAGCTACACCGGGACCGAGGGCCCCGTGTGGCTGTCCCACCGCGCGGGTCCAGCTGTCCCATCGTGCTGGTACGGCAACTTGTCGCAGCGGGATGTCGCACAGATGTGCTCGACTGGGCTCCGCAGCAGCGCCACACGGGTACAGCAGAGCACAAGTCAACAAGCCCCACAACGGCAGTGATGCCTTTTCAGTGAGTGCAAGATGCTGAAGACTCCCACCCGCAGTGCAAAGCCTCCTCCTCACCGTTCTTCTTCCACACAGCTGCGAGCCTGGTCTTGAGGCACAGAAATAGGAAGATTTTTAAAAGAATATCTTGAAATGCAATATATGGAGATAAAAATAGTTTTGAAAGAGGTGGAAGATGGGAATAAAAATGTATGACTGTAATGAAAAGATGAACACCATTGAAACTCTTCCTGATAAATATTCCTAATTTCCTTTTTCTTATTATTCAAGTTCTTTAATACGCAGTTGTACAAGCCTCTTCCATTCCTTGCTACATTGCTGCATGACTGGTGAGCTACCAAACTCTGCCACAGGGAGGAAGCAGAGTATCATTGAAAATCCATGCTCGTGCAAGCAGCAACTCCAGCGTTCTGATGGAGTTAAAGCCTTGCTAGTAAAAGCTGAAATTTCAACCTTTCCTACACTTTTTTTTTTTTAATAGAAATAAAATAAAATGTTTGCTCTTCAGTATTTTAAAGCTTACATTTCTCAATGTTTATCTCTTCTTAGTGTATGTTACGACAACAAACTACCTGGAAACAGGATGCTCACATGTTGGTTCCCTTTTTAAAGTGTAGTGTACTGGTTGGCTTCAGAAAAACTTCCTTAGCCTTGGGCTGGCTTTCTGACTTAAAATGAAAACAGTTACTTTAGAAGGCACTGATTAACTATTAAGCAGGTGTCTTTTCACTGAAATGGCTGACAAGGAAAGCAGAAGTTGGAAAGGCAGTGGAACAGAAGTATCATTAATGTCACACTAATAGGCTGACAATTGTGACTGTATAATTGCATGATGTTTTTTATAGTCAGACCTTTGGGTGAGTCTTTTCTAGAATAGTCATCTACAGGGGCGAACACAACCCAGACTAAGCTCTCTCCATACAGAGTTTCTTTTAAAGAGATTTTTCACATATTGGAGGAACCTGAACATTCCTGCAGATTGGGTGATGTACAAAGGGGATTTAACTGTGTTGATACTAGATATGAGTGAGCTTATTGCTTTAACTTTCTAAAATTTGTGTATGCTTCAGAGAGATTGAAAATCATCAGGGATTTTAACAATCTGGAAGGCTGCAAAGTGACTGCATGGAGCTTGTTTGCCTTTTGCACAGAAGAGGAGGCTACAAACACATATGTGACAAGAGGGATGAATAGAAAAGATACGAAATGCCTAAGTTATTTCAGGCAGTTTCTGCTAGGAAGAAGCTGATTTTAGAAATTAGATCCTACTAATGCCATCAGAGTTACCAATGCCATCAGATTAATATTATTATCCTTTTAGAATTGCATGTGTATTGACATGGAAAGCAAATAATAGCCACACTGCCTCTGTAGAGACGGTTGTGTGCTTTCAGAGAAATATAACAAAAGCCATGCTGCAGCCCAGAGAAAATCTCATGTGGAAAACTGTCCCCAGTGAAGCAAGGGTAAGAGATTGGCTTTTGCACAGATGTTAGCAAGGCAGGACACTGTCCTATGATTCAGGCATGCTGCTGAGGGGTTTGCTAATAGACATCTAAAGCATGCTCTGAAACTTCTGTTTCATAAATTACTATCTGGTGAAGGCTAATGAGAAAAGCCCAAATGTTGATCTGGGTAAGGCATTAATTACTTTGTTTATTCTTCATGACTGATATCCAATTGTGGAGGGCTTTGGGAGTCCAAGGAGAAAGAAATATATCTTAAAATAAAGAAGGGAGTTGGAACACAACATCTACAATAGTGAAACAGCAGATGAACTGTATTCCAACCCTCGAGCCTCCCAGGTGCTTGATTTGAGCTGGATTCTTTTCTCATCCAGGATATAGGACAGGATTGAGGTTTTTCCATTTCAGTTGCAAGAAGCAGGATCTGTTCCTGAATATCTTAAGTCCCAGAGTATCTAAAGAGTGAATTGCCATTGTAGCATTCTATGAAAACCTGTGGGCATCTTAGTTGCTGACCTGTAGTTCTCAGGGGTATGAACTTAAACTTTTTTGTTCCCTCTAACTGGCTCTTTTTCCATTTCTGTAATGAGTACATTTGGCCCATGTTCACAGTGTTCTCACGGGGATTTCCCTAGGATAATGTGTATTCCTGTGGCAGGTTGCACTATAGCACTGATGTTGCAGCTCCCTTGTTGCAGCTCTGCAAAAACGATTTTCCATGCCAGGCACCATCTCCTTGTACAAGAGGAGCCAGTGGGACTCATACCACTTGCCTAGTTGTGCGGGTACCCACACCTGCACCCTTGCAAGCCAAGACTGCCTCTACTTGCTCTCCAGTTGCTTTCAGGAATTTCAGGGGGTCCATTTCATTCCCCAAGTAACCCCACAAATGAACCAGACTGAATTGTACTTACAGTCTGACTACTGCTAACAGCTGCATGTTGCCCATTTTCCCATATTTCAGAAAAATTCTGCAGAATAAGGGCTGCCTGCTAAAAGAGAAAAACTTCCATCATCCATATTGTCTAGAAGAGAATCACAAGAACCTATAAGCCAAGAGATTTTCCCTCTTCAGGCAATGAAAGTTCTTTTCATCTTATTTACTTTCCTGGAGGAGATGGATTAAGACTAGGAAAAGCTTCTTTTCCTTTGCTAGCGTACAGAAGAAAACCCTTGAAAATACTCATATTAACAAGGGGGAAAAAAAACAACATTGAAACTTCCGATACCAGAAATGCTAAATATTTTCATAATGACCGTAACTGAAAGGTAACTACAGACTTTCTTGCTATTTAGAAGCCTAATAATATTAGTAATATATCACATGTATGGCCCACCTAGAAACCCAGTTCGCTGTTTTAGCACCAGGCTCAAATGACAGGGAAGACATTATAAGCTTCGTTTCATTCTCTGTGATTTCTTTTCTAGGCATATATCCTGAATAAAATGTGGAACTTACATTATAATTGCAAGATCAGAGACCAGTCTTCTGGGGAAAGGAAGTCCTGTCTTGTTGTCACCCTGTAACCCATCCATGCTGTAACCTCTTTCATTATGGTTCCATTCAACAGGTTCCCAATTTGTGTATGTGAGGGTGTATGGTTTCATGGCAGGAATAGTAGCCTCCTTTCTACTTTCATTCCCTTTCTGAGACAATTTTCAAGATGACATGAATGCTCCCCTTGGATGACTTTCCCATCTCCTCACTTTATGCAGAATCAGAGATACAGCAGTGGGTTTGGAATTAATATTTTGGGTTTGTCATGTCTTCCTCTCTCTTACTGCTTGACCAATCTCATCTTTTTCTTCAATTAGGAAAGATTGTTTTGCTGAGGCAATTGTCCACTCACTTGGAGTGAGGCCAATTTCTCATAATTTCAGCTTTCCTTGATTGCTTCCTGCCCAAACTCTAACTAAGAAATCTGAAAGAATTTGAAAAGTGATTAAAAAATCCCACAAATCTTCAGAAACAGAAACTTATGTTCTATTTTTACTCAGAAAACAATGAAAATTATTTTAATAGAAAAGAACAGTCATGGTGTGGGAAATGTTTTGTTTCATAGGGGTTTTTTTAGGTGGCAGTGGTCTTTGTTTAAAGAGGAGAGCTTTTAGTCAATGGTACTAATCTCTACACTATTTTAGTCAGATTTTTTTTAGATTTTTCTTAATGCAAACAAGCTGTTTGCAGAAAATTTGTGTCAAAATAGAATATGAAATCAGCACTTTGTACAGTACTGGAAATACCATGCGCTTCCTAAAATAAAATTACTACAAAGAAAGGAGTTTTAAATAACTGTGATTCAAAAAAAAAAAAAAAAACACCAAACAAAAAAAACCCCAAATCAGTGTTTATTGTTTTATGAAAGTGTTAAAATGCAGATTACAATATTTGTTTTGTATTTTCTCAGCTTCATTTTGATTCTCATTCCAAGTAGAGAAAATTTTCATTTCTGTATGTCAGTTATTGAGTTTCTGTTTCTCATCATCAATTTCTAGGAAAATAAGTGACAGAATATCCAGATCTCAGATAGATTTAATCCTAGTCAAGGCTGACAAGAATGTCTTAAAAAAAAATGCCATGCCATGTGAGACTGTGGGATCTCCATAGGAAAACCACATCCTTGACATCTCATCTACCTGCCACAAATAATTTTATTACTCCTTTTCAAGTTAGACACATCAGAGAGGCAACTTCACCATTGGTAGAAGGCAAAAGAATTGCTCTGGGACTGGAAAAAATAACATATGTATTTGATTACTGCATAGAAGTATTATTAATTACTATATTTGTTTCAGTATTTACTGTCACCTTTTCCCAGGGCTGCATTAATGAAGTGATTTCAAACGGACACATTTGTATGTGTGCTTGGGCAGGATGCCAAAATATTTGGAAGCTTGCTTGTGTGCTCTGATGGTGATACAACACAGTACCATCTCATAGCACTTCAGCCCTTGTCTACTTCAGCACTTACTTTTCATTTCTGAAACAATTTTAGAGAGCTGAGCAATAATTAGTAATTTCTGTTCCTTTGGTAGTACAGATTTTGGTTCAACCTTAAGCAAAATCTGTCTAATATTCACGCTATTTCCCAGAAGGATCAACATGCTCTCTATCTGAAAGAATAATCTTTTTCTCTTTTGCACATTTACAGAGCAAAACCCTTGGACGCAGAGAGGGAAGACAGTGCAGTGAATTGTCCGGTTTGGAGTCTGTAACTGAGAGCACTCTTGAGAGCTACCTCCCTTAATGTGTTTTTGTTTCCCCATAGCCCTTTCTTGGGCAGTGTTATAAGCAACCACGAGTTTCGACAAAACACATTTTTTCTGCCCACTGTGCCAGATACTGTGTTTCACAGATATCATTTCAGGTGGTAAGCATTTCTCTGCTGCTTGGAGTCACCAATTAAGAACAGCACTGGAAGAACAAAAAGAGTATATTCAATGAAAATACTGCATATCTTTTTTTAAAAAACATACAATATTGTCTCTGTCATTTTTATTGCTGCTACAAATTTTCACTGAGAACCAAAGCTGTTTGTGTTTCAGACCTTGACTATCATATTTTGCTTGCTTGTGAGTAATTTGGCATCAGCTCCAAGTCCACGGCTGACAAAGTTTTTACTGGAGGAGCCCCAGAGTTATTTAACTCCCTGTTCCTTCCAATTTAACTCTGCTTTTTTTCCCATTCTGTCCTTGCTTTAATGAACATTTTAATATCTTAAGTGCTGCTATTTTTGATTTGCTTAACTTTATTTTCGGGTATTTTTAAAAGATGAAAAACTAAAAGGTCTTTTTGGGGGAGAGAGGAGGTTGATTTTGGGTTTTCAGAATTATTGGAGAAAAGTGGTCTTTTATACTCTTGGAGGAAAGCAACTTATGAACTGAAAAGTAATTTGTGGAATTGAAGAAAGACAGATAACACAACAGTGAAGGTTGTCTAATAAGACTAACTTGTAAGCTGTGCAAAAGATCAAATTGATTAATTCAGTAAACAATAGACCAAGAAAAAATGCTGCTGGTGTAATGTCCCTTGTGCTTGCCATCAGCATGAAGAGCTGCAGGAGGAGCTCTGCACTGAGTGCTCAACCCAGACTGCACAGAAAGACTACTCTAATTGTAGGGGAGGAAAAGGTTTTTTCTGCTGACCTCCAAGGGTGTAGGGCTCTTGTCCAATTGTGTAAGATTTCTAAGAAAACAGAGTAGAAAGGCTTCTCCTTATCCCTACTGCAAAAACCTCTTTAGAGGCAGACTTTAAGGGATTTTCACCTAGTGACCTGCAGGTGAATAGATAATGCTTCCATGACAGAGAAAGTCCTGCTCCCTCCATGCTCCAGCCTCAGTGCCTAGGAGCAGATTCCAGCTTTCCCGGGGAGACCACTGCTATATAAATTTTAACAGGCAGGGCCTGAACACCTGTGAGAATGGACACAAGGTGGGGGTATCTAATGCCACATGTTGGAACACACACCTCAGTAGGAAATAACACCCCTCTTCTTCTGTCTCGGGATGGTGAAGGCTAACAGAATAACCTATGGAAACTTCAGTCTCCAGATATAAAGAATCAATTCAGTGATTTTAAAGTAAATACCAAAAGCAAAACAAAACAAATCAAAACTGTTCCTAAAAAATCATCCTTCTAGCCTTTACCAGATCATATGCAATTAGAGTGTCCAGTTCAAAATTAATGCAGACATTTAGTTAAGCCTATGTCAAGTCTCTTAAAAATTGAACTAAAGACAATGGGCATGAGTCATAACATTATTATTATTAATAATATTATGAGTATTATTTTATTATTGTGTTTCTTTTCGCTGATGGAACAACAGGATTTGGAAGGTATTTCAAACAGACATTTAAAATCCTTCTCTTTAAACATCCACCACTACTGTCATTTGCCTGGAAGTATCAATGCAAAAAAAGTTTCCATGGGAACAGTATGTGGTTCTGTCATTCCTTTAACCTCTCTAATCTCAGGAGGGGAAGATTGAACCAGAGTCTTCAACTGTGGCAATTATATTTTTGCCAGTGGTTTTCAGTCTGGAGCAGAAGATATTCAATGACATGAAAAGGTGATACACATATATTAGTAATATAAACTCTACCTTGAAGTATCATTAAGACCATCACCCTGTTCTACCAGAAATAGTCAGGGAGCCACATTACTCAGATTAGGAAGTCATTTGGGGAAGGAAAAAAATTAAAAATTATTAATATCCTACAATAAAAGTGGCTTTTCTTTCCAACCTGAGACGCTGCAATTGCTCTTCATCTTGAGTAGCTACTGGTCTCTGTTAAGAAAGAACCTTTGCATCCCCTCATTACTTCATTTTTATTAAGATCTGGAGCTTTAAAGAAAGTTTCTGTTTCAGTCTACAGTACTTCAAGTATTTGTTATAGGGACTATATCCAATGCAAAAACGGTTTATGGTCTAATTCTGTTATTTAGCAAGTGTGGATGAAGCCAGAAAGCAGAAAAAAATTAGTTTGTAGCTAAATGCCTCCATATCTGATAAAAGAGTCATAGTATTTTTGGTTCTAGTAACTATGAGGAGATTGAATGTGCTATTTAACCTCAGTCACTGATATTTTCTATAGAAATCTGAAAGAAAACAAGATAAAAAATGGGTAAACATAGAATTTCATCACTGATTTGTAAATAACTTGACTACAATACATATACAATTTATTTTACTTTAATCTGACAAAATAATAACTTCAGTAGGATGAAGAAAAACTTGTGTCATTTAAAAACAGTGTGTTAAAACAAAAGAGGTCTTGGAAAAAAAACTGGCAAAAAGCCATGTCACTAAATAACATAGCTAAAAAATATTCTGTCGATTGCAAGACCAAAATGAGCATTTGGAAATTACACTTTTTCAATCTCAGTAGCACTTGCAAACCATGTTCTGTGTTCTCTGTCTAATATTGGAAAGGTGGAGTTGGTTATTATTTTCTTTCCTCTGAACAGATGCCAAATACGTATCCTCTGAGCTGAAATGAGCTAATCATAGTGTGTTTAGTCAGTCCTAAATGAAAAAACAGCTCAGAAGTGTAAAAAGATGTATATCTCAAAACAGTGAGAGGGAAAAAAGACAAGTTTCAAGTGGACCACAGTCTTTTTTTGTTCTTTCTACATCACTAGTGATTTATTAGGTCAACAATTTTGGTAGTTTAAATACTGCAACAAATGTTCTACTCTTTAGCACAGATTCTTCTATAGAGCTGATATTATTTTGTACCCAATTACTCCCAGACATCTTGCAGTAAAGTGCACTGGCAGGAAATATGCATCAAGAGGTGCTGGATAAAGAATTACCGGGGCCCAGACACAAAAGGTTTCCCAGAGCTTGGAGATCACAGGTAAAATGGTTTTATCACAAAAGATGACACAAATAAAGTAGACCAAAGCAGGTCAATTTTAGCTGAAGAAACACAGAACAATTTATGACTCCAGCTCAGTCAGGTCTAGTAGAGACTTTAGAAATAATCAAATCTAAATGAAACCTTGACTCATAGATGGTCCAAAGAATTGCTTGGACATGAAAATTGAGTTTAGGCTAATAGTATTTCTCTTGCATTATCTTTAGCTGTATTACAACCCTGCTTCATCAGTTTACCTTGTTTTCCTGGGCGAAATCATTGAGCTTCTTACAGGATCAGTATGCTCAGGGCTACAGACACCTACTAGGAAACAAAGCTTTTGTGCAAAATACCCAGGTTTTGTTAGAGCTTAAGAACTAATACCAACAAGGCCTATACCTATGTATACATATGTGCATATATATATATATACATATATATATATATACACACACAGACATGCACATATATGTTAAACATGAAGATAAACAAATCAGGAGCTTAAATGTAGGATGCTCTTATTTATGGATCTCTCTGATAGAATTATATAAGTATATGCCTTATGGCATATTGAGTCCTAGACATCTAAATGTGTTTGACTAACCACACATGTGCTGCAATAATTATTTAAACATACACAAAATACCCAGTGGGCAAACACTGGGGATATTGCTCTGTGATTTCTTGGTATTGTGAACTTAGTCAGGGACTCCACCCCAGTGATACTTCAGGATCCTCAAGAATCCCAAATAAACCATCAAAGTACCCATTCCTCCCAGATAAAATTTCCTGGTGAAACAAATATGACTATATCCAAGGAAAGCTCATTCTGCTTCTTAGCTGCCATCGTGTTACTGTATGACACAGAAAGTTCTCCCTTGACCCCTTGATCACCTCTCATATTTTTGGTATATCAGGATTCCCTCCTGTGGCTCCACAATACCCACATTCTGGGCACGACTGGAGTTATTTTGCATCCTGCCATCTTATAGATCATCTATTGCAGCACTGATCTACAGCCCTCTCTGAATCTTGCCAAAGTAAATGCTTCATGGTGTTCTATAGGAGTCCTGAAGCTGGAAGTATTCCTATGGACAGGTCTTCATAACATTATTTAGAAGAAATAGCATAATTCTCATCATTTGGGAAATGGAAAATAAAGTACTCCTCTCTCCTATTATTTCAATAAGCACATTGTGGAGCTCTACAACCAGAAAAAGGAAAAACTAAAATCTAAAAATTGCATTCCTTTTCTTGATCCTATTTTGCATTAAGTGAATACATAACATTTGAACAAAGAATGCATGAGTTTTCTTGGAGTGCTGATTTGCTATATTTCCTACAAAAGTTTCCATGAACAGCAGTAAATAAATACCAATGCAATGCATGTTAGCTCGTTTTATGATCAAAGAATGAATTGAAGATAAAAATTTGTCTGAAAGTAATAATCATTATGCTACCCATTGATTAACAAGTTTTCTGGGACTAGCCTCTCCTATAGAAAAAGCTTAGAGAGTTAGGGTTCAGCCCAGAGAAGAGAAGACCTTATTACACCCTTCCAATACTTTCAGGTAGCCCACAAAAAGCTGGAGAGAGACTGTTCAGGCAGATAGTGATAGGACAAGGGGGAATGGTCTTAAACTAAAAGAGGAGATATTTAAGTTAGATATTAGGAAGAAATTCTTTACTCAGAGGCTTGTGGAGCACTGGAAATGGTTCCCCGAAGAAGCTTGGGATGCACTATCCCTGGAAGTGTTCAAGGCCAGGTTAGATGGGGTTTTGAGTAATCTGGTCTAGTGGGTATTGTCCCTGCCCATGGCAGAGGGGTTGAAATTAGATGACCTTTAAGGCTCCTTCCAATACAACCTATTTATTACATGATTCTAAAATTCTCAGAAAGTCACCAAATTCATTCACATATTACACAGGTCCTGTAAAATGTTTTCTTTCTGTTTTGTTTTGCTTCTTTGAGGCTCAAAAGGTCATTTTTAAAATTAAAGAGATTTCACCTTGCTTTAGTAACTAAAAATCCTGGCAGGTTTTAGTAGCTTGTCTTATTTTTCCCTCTGAATATGTATTCTTGCACAAACAATATTAAAATATGATTAGTTAAGAACAACAATCATATTAGTGTTTATAAATGATATTACATGTTTCTATTCTTTGTCACTGATTTTATTAAATCTTTATTAAGAATGATCAGTAGTAGTGAGTCCTCTATCTAAAACAGGCTGGGAAACTGGTTCTCACACTGTCCTGCATTTATTCCATGTTTATAATGGGAAAAAACATAGTGAGAGGATATATTGGTTTCTCTGTGGCCAGGTTTTGGCAGCAGTGGAGGGGGGGGCTGAGGGAGAGGCTTCTTCGAGAAGCTGCTGGAAGTTTCCCCATGCCCAGGCTGGGCCCGCTGCTGACCAAGGCCGGGCCAATCAGTAGTTGACAGAACGCCTCTGTGATAACATATGTAAGAAGGAAGAAAAAGTTAGTAGGAGAGGAAGATGGTTGCCAGAGAGGAACAGGGTGAGAGCCTGTGAACAACAACACAGACACCAAGGTCAGTGCAGAAGGAGGGGCAGGAGATGCTCCTGGTGCCGGAGCTGAGATCCAGCTGCAGCCCATGGGGAAGACCATGG